>JADRCH010000034.1:5362118-5401198 GCA_019843965.1 Rhynchomys soricoides
TTCTTCTTCTTCTTCTTCTTCTTCTTCTTCTTCTTCTTCTTCTTCTTCTTCTTCTTCTTCTTCCTCCCCCTCCTCCTCCTCCTCCTCCTCCTCCTCCTCCTCCTCCTCCTCCTCTTCCTCCTCCTGTTCCTCCTACTCCTCCTCCTCCTCCTCTTCTTCTTCTTTTGGTTTTTCGAGACAGGGTTTCTCTGTGTAGCCCTGGCTGTCCTGGAACTCACTCTGTAGACCAGGCTGGCCTTGAACTAAAAAATCCGCCTGCCTCTGCCTCCCGAGTGCTGGGATTAAAGGTGTGCACCACCACTGCCCGGCTGAAATTATTTTTATTTCAAGGGAAGCCAAATCTTCTCTCTTAAAAAAAAAAAAAAAAAAATGTAAACTTGTTCCTTCGTTATCTACCATGCAATCGCTCAATGGTTTCAGCCAACGCCTTCCCGCCTCTGATTCTTGGAAGAGCCTCGAAGGTCTTTGAAGTCCATAGGGTTAGCTTCAGCTTGGTCTATCCTTTTGAAAAAAAGTTTTCTTGTAAAGCATGCCGTGTAAGTTTATGGGGGTTTCCATGTCTGCGCTGAGATGGTTTATTTATCCTTTGTTCCCCAGCATGGAGCAATGGTTATCGGTGAGTGACCCCATCACAGTGGGGCATCTGACCAACTCTAGGAAATTCCAGAGGTCTGAGTGTCACACCCTAAGGGCTGTCTATCACTTGTGGCCACTCAGACCTGAGCCTATAATCTGGTTTTGTGTTTTGAGATCTGGAGCCTTGATTTATAGCCCAGGCTGGACTTGAACTCAAGATAATCCTCCTGTTTCAGTCTCCCAAGTGCTAGGATGATGGGTGTGAACCCCATACCAACCTTAGACTTGACTGCCAGAGAGGAAAAATGCCAAGGAAAGGTTAGTGTGCACACATGCATTCAAGGTTGACCAACAGCCTACCAGATTCAAGATTACTTCTTGTTGTTTTGAGACAGGGTCTCACTATGTAGCCCTGCCCAGTTTAGAACTTGCTATGTAGACCAGGCTGGCCTCACAGTCACACAGATCCACGTGTCTCTCCCTGCTGAGTGCAGGGATTAAAGGAGTGAGCCAACACACAGATTCTTTTTCCTTTTTTTCAAGCGGAATACGACCTTGAATTCCTGATCCTCCTGCCTTTAATCTCTCCAGTACTGGGATTACAGATGTGAGCCTTCATCCTTGAAGTAAAAGGAACTTTGGAATGCACAGCAGTCAAGGTGTGTGTATGTGTGTGTGTGTGTGTGTGTGCGTGCGCGCGTGCGAGTGTGCTCGCACAATATTGGGGATTGAACCTAAGGTCTTGGGCATGCTAAGCCAACACTCAACTAGTGAGCTATATTCCCAGCCCAGAGCACTAGGTTCAGTACCCGTGTATCTTTCTGAGTTCAAGGCATTCTGATGGCCACTAACTGGGGCTCCACTCACCTCAGGGATCCAGGAGAGCTGCTGGGAACATTACCCACAAAGGCTGCCCCAGGAAGGAAATGTGTGCTCTTAGGAGCCCTTATTAAGGGAATGTTAAGCACAAAAATTTTATTGAACCCAACCCAGTGGCAAACAGAAAAAGATTTGTTAACTTGTCTGTGGGCAAGGGTTTATTATAGCCACTGGGGGAATGAACAGTGGTTGGTTTCTGCCAACTTTTATGGAAATAACTTTTTTAAAAAAAAAAAAAGTTTTAAATGTGAGCTGCAAACCAAAGCTACTTGGTTTTGTTTGTTTGTTTGTTTTGGTTTTTTTTTTTACATCAATACTTAAACTGTGGGGAGAAGATGGATTGGTGCCAGAGAAAACATTCTCACTTAATAGTGTTTGAACATGGGATGGCAGCACGGTTGGTAGCTAGGCTGTGAGAAGAAACCACAACTAATCAGTCGTTCATCCCAGCTGTCTGAACTCTTGATCACCGGCCATCCCCTAAACAACGATTTCTTTCTTCTGGTGACTCCAGACTTGAATGACCTAGTGTGGGGAGTAGAAACTATGTACAAGGGGTGTGGGGTGGGGAGAACCTTAAGTGAGCCCCAGTCAAAAGGTTTATGTATTGCCCTTCCTGTCTGCAGCCAGGGGCAGCACCAGTCCCAGTCTACCTTGGTAGCATGTTCCCGCAAGAACAGGCACCAGGGTAGTTCAGGCTTGCATGAGCTGACCCACTCAAACTCAGCCAGGCAGCAATGCTGTGTGAAGGCTTTTGTGTGTGTGTGTGTGTGTGCTTTTGAAAAATCTCTCTTGGTAACACATCAACAGCTCTCTCCTAGTGCTTCAGAGCATCTGCCACAGATTCCTGGCTTGAGTCACTTGTGGCTTTGGTTCAGTACCTTCTTGGAGCTGGTATGTAAGATATCAGTGCCTCAGTTTACAAGGTGGAAGTAGCTGTAAGTTGTGGTGGTTCGTGCCTGTAAGCAGGAGCCTGAGCAAGGAGGATCACAAGTTCAAGGCCAACACGGGGTTCTAGGCCAGCCTGGTCTAAATAGCAGGATTGTATCTTGGAAGCAAAAAGAACAGAGGGAGGGCCGGGGAAGCAGTTCAGTTGACACAGCACTTGCCAGGCAAGTCCCGGGACCTGAGTTCGATGCCAGCAGTGTGTGAGAAGCAAACAGATGTAGTGGTGTGTGGTTATACTCCCATCACTGGGGAGGTGGGAACAGGCATATTTGTGGGCTTCATTGGCCAGCCAGCCTCCCTAGGTCCCAGAGAAAGACACTGTAACAAAAACCACAGCTCCCGAGGGATGACACTTAAGGGTGACCTCTACCTGCACAAGTGAGCACACACAAAGGAAAGGGATTAGTAAATATGCCCAGTAAATGCAAAATAGAGTTTTGTTTCCCACAGTGATGGTGAGCAGCAGCCGAAAATGTTATTTCTGGCCCTGCCTACCCCTTGAGGTAGGGTGGTATGTTCAGTCTCTGTCTTGGAGGAAATTAGAACTCGGAAAATAGTTGGGGAAAGGACCCCCCCCCCCTTTTTTTTTAAAGGTAGTTTAAGTGTTTTATTTTGGTTATTTCCCACTGTTTCTCCTCCATCCACTGGGCTCAGGGATTGTAGCCACACCCAGTCATTCCAGGGCGATTCTGCAATGGGCTCTGTGCTCTCAAGTCCTGAGGTTTCTGACACTCACTATCTAAGGCAGAATCCTCCCAGCAAGACCCCTGGGTCTCCCAAAGCTGAGTTGGCTTCTAGACTCCTGGGCTGGCTAGGATTGGGGGAAGCCTAGGAGGACTTTTAGAGAGGATCCAGGGTCCCAGAAGGAAAAACATTTGCAGTGTATTTCAAAGAAGGACCCAGAGCATTTTTGGATGTGAGTTCCGATGGCAACTGCTGCATGCATGTCACTAACAGGGGACAGCAAGGAAAAGGAGTGAGCAGAAAGAACAAGGAGCCAGCCAGTTCTAGCCAGTTCTGAAACAAGGGGCACTTGGCAAGGTTGTATTGACACATGGCATATGGCCATATGGCCAGCACACTGGGAGGCCAAAGGAGGCCAAAGCAGGAGGGCGTCAGTCCGAGCTAGCCTTGGCTATGTGGCAAGCCAAACCAACCAAAGGAGAGAAAAACCTAACGAAACCAAGATGAAAACAGTTACAAGGAAGTCTACGAGGAATTCTAAGCCCTTCCCTCCGTCTGCTGGGGAAATCATGGTTCTGTGCACAGGGTCTGGATGTCCTGGCAGTCAGAACCATCCTGGCAGCCGTAGAATGAAGCCAACTTGGAAATGGTACTTACTTTAAGAAGATGGATTGCTGAATTCAGTTTGCAAGTATTTTACTGGTAATTTTGGGGTCTGCATTCATGGACTCTTGGTCTCTCTTCTTTTGTTAAGTCCTGATCGATCATCATAATACCCGTTTCTAGAGCGAGTTTGGCAATATTCCCTCAATTTCTATCTTGTGCAACAGTATGAGGAACATTCATTTAGCTTTTTAAAAATTTTATTTATTTATCTATCTATCTATCTATTTATTTATTTTTTGAGCCAGGGTTTTTCTGTGTAGCCCTGGCTGTCCTGGAACTCATTTTGTAGACCAGGCTGGCCTTGAATTCATAGAGATCCTCCTGCTTCTGCCTCCCAAGTGCTGGATTAAAGGTGTGGGATCACCATCGGCCATGTTAGTTTGTTCCTAAAGGTCTGATAGAATTCAGAGGTGAGTCTGTCTGATCCTGGGTTTTCTTTCCTGGGAGATACTTTATTACTGCTCTTTTCTCCTTGTTCAAAATAAATAAATCTTGTCTATATCATTTTATTTAACATTAGTTGGTCACATATGTCCAGAAGCTTATTCACTTCCTCTTGATTTCCCAGCACTTTGGAACATAGATTTCCAAAGGGTCCCTAATAATCCCCTGGATTTGGCTGAGAGCTGTCGTCTGTTTCCATCTCTTAATTTTATTAGTTTGGGATTTGTCTTAGTTAGGGTTTTACTGCTGTGAGCAGACACCATGACCAAGGCAACTCTTATAAGGACAACATTTAATGGAGGCTGGCTTACAGGGTCAGAGGTTCAGTCCATTATCATCAAGGCAGGAACATGGCAGCATCCAGGCAGGCATGGTGCAGGAGGGGCTGAGAGTTCTACATCTTCATCTGAAGGCTGCTAGCAGAAACTGGCTTCCAGACAGCTAAAATGAGGGTCTTATAGCCCACACCCAGTGACACACCTACTCCAGCAAGGCCACACCTTCTAATAGTGCCACTCCCTGGACTAAGCATATATAAACCATCATAGGGTTCCTCTTTACTTTGGGTACTTTTGCTTAGCATTTGTGAAACTCATTTATGTTATGAAATAATCAGCCAGGTGGTAGTGGCCTCAACAAAACCCAAAAAACCAAAAACCCACAAATAAACAAACAAAACCAAGGAAAAAACCAAACCACCACCACCAACAAAGAAATACTCAATTCTTGGGTTCTTTATATCCCTCTTCCAGTCTCTGTCTCATTGGTTTCTGCCCTGGGCTTTATTATGTCTATCTACTGATTTGGAGTTTGGCTTAGTCATTAAAAAAGTATTGAAGTTCAGGGGCCTGGAAAGATGGCTCAGAGGTTAAGAGTACTGCCTACTCTTCCACAGGACCTGAGTTCAATTCCCAGCACCCACATAGCAGCTCACCACTGTATGCAATTCCAGTTCCAGGGCACCTCACACAGACATACCTGCAGGCAAAACACCAAAGCACATAAAACCAAAATAAGTAAATTTTTAAAAAGTATTGAGGTACATTCATTAAATTATTTATTTGGGACTTATTTTATTTTGAAAAAAAAAATATTTTTTACTCTTATTTATGTGTTGGGGTACATGAGGCGGCCACGGGAGGGTCTTAAGTTTCCTGGAGCTGGAGTTCCAGGGGGTCGTGAGGGGCCAGTGTGGTTGCTGGCAACCGAACTTCTGTCATCTGCCAGAGCAGTGAGAGCTTTTAACAGCTAAGCACTTCTTTAGCACCCTCTTTGATCTTTTAAAAAAAAATCATTTTAAAAGAATTATATTATTTTTCTGTGTCTATGTGTTCTGCCTGTATGTGTATCTGTATCGGACGTAATATGGTGTCAGATCCCCTAGAATTGGGGTTTCAGAAGGTTGTGAGCTACCTTTCATGCTGGGAACTGAACCTATGCCCTCTGAAAGGGTAGCTAGTGCTCTTAACCACTAAGATAACTCTCCAGCTGTGATTTAAAAGTATTTCCTTTAGGTTTATTTAAGTGTGACTGTTTTGCATGCAGGCATGTCTGTGAGCCACATGCGGGCCTGTTGCTCATGGTGGTCAGAAGAGGGTGTAGGATCCTTTTGAACTGAGTTACAGACAGCTGTGAGCTGCCTCATGATGCAGGAAATCAAACCTGTGTCTCTAAGAACGAGTCTTCTTAACCACTTTGGGCTGTTTCTCCAGCCTCCAGCCCTGCATTTTTTCTAATAGAATCATTCGTAGTTGTAAACATTCTTTGCTGTAATCAAAAAATGGAGCTTTTACTATCATTTCGTCCAGCTTATGTCTCCCTTTCTTCAGTGACCTATTAATCATTCAGGTGTGCCGTTCAATTCCTACGTTTGTATAATTTCTTTTGCTATTGTTCTTGTTTAGTTTTATTCCCCCTATAGTTTGATAAGCCATAAGAAATGGTTACTATTATTACAGTTCTTGTACTTAGACTTACTTTGTGACCTGGCAGTGTTTGGATGTCAGGTAAAGTCCTACATCTGGATTCCTGAAGCATGTGGGCATGCACTCTCAAGAGGAGGGTGAGTGTGAAGATAACAGGAGCGCTGGATCTCATGGGCGTCCTGGAGCATGAGTCACACAAGATACTTCCTGTTTTAGTGAGAGAGGCGGTACTGGTCCAATGGGGGAGAAGGTGGGTCTCACTGTGAGTGAGGGTACACTAGGTACTTTACTAGTGTTTTAGGAGCTGAGAGATCTTCACCTGCCCGGTGTGTCTGCAACACAGGAGACTTGAGAGTCACAGTCTCTTTGGCTGGAGGTATCAGGGGATGTTACTAAAGCAGATGACTTATGCTAACAGTTTCTGTTTGAATACACCATCCCTCCCAGCTAGACCTCCCCTCCTCCCCTCCCTCCCTCCCTCATGAAGACTACAGAGAGACGTAGTCAGGTCTTTATCCCCAACTGCTCCAGCTCTTGGCTGGACCATGGCTGCATCTTCCTCCAGTCCGGAGCTCTCCTTCCAATTGCTGATGCTGTCACTGAGTACCCTGCCAGCTCCCTACCAACCTTTGGTCCTTCTGTCAGCCTGTACATCTGCAGAACTCTGTCTAGCCCTCCTTATTCCTTTGAGAGTCTAACTGTTGAGAGGAGGGGTCATTGGGTGCAGTCTCTCAGACCTGACCATGCACACTCATTACTAGGGCACCGTGCTCCATGCAGGTTCTTGCTTGGCAGAGCTGGAGAAGGCCCAAATTCTATACTTCTAGCACATTCTCCAAATTCCTTTATGATTGGCACGAGGAAGATGGAAGGAGGAGAGAAGGGGAGGGAGGAGCTCTGTACACTACCTCCCCCCCCCCCCAAAATCCTGCATCAGGAGGTAAGGAAGCTGAGGTCAGGGCTAGAGAGAACCACAGTGTACACAGCAAGCTCTAAGACATTGTTTTCATGATTACTAGTGAATACTTAAAAAAAAAGTCATGGTGGATCAGGGGAGGTGGCTCAGTGGGTGAGGTACTTAGTGATAAGACTTGGGGTTGATCCCCAGAAGCTATATCAGGCTGGGCCCAGGAGTGAACATCTGTAATCTACGTAGATCTGTAATCTACGTCAGAGACAGGAAAGCTAGTCTGGTGTATGCAAGGGTGACCAACAGGACACCCAGGGGCAAACACTGTGGAAGGTGAGGATCAACACCTGAGATTGCCCTCTGACCCCCACAGACAGTCGCAGATGCACACACAGCACATGCCTGCACACAAAAGTTTAAAAAGTGGCGCAGTAATATAGAAATTAAAGACATTTATCACGTGTTTGGGGGAAATAACTTTATTTTAGATATATCAGAAGCATTGTATTAATGAAGCCCTTCCTTCTCTATTTTCATAAGCACTGCCATTCTTAAAGCTTTTGCAGTGACAGCTTAGGTTCCTGGTGAGCCAGCTACCCAGGCCCTTCTGATGAGCAGCCTCATGTTCTTTTATATTAATTAAGATGACAACAAATTGGTAAAATGTATGAGCTAGTGCACTGCACTGACTTTACAGTCCATGTCTACAAAAGGACGCATTGACATGTGTTAATAATTTATAGTAAACTTATTAAGACATTTGTATTAATACCTTCTACTTCCGTGTTGGTATAAATTCAGTGTTCTGGGTTAATTTCGTTACTTACACCATCCCCGTGTGGAGACAAAGGTGATTTTTACATAACTAGTCATAAAAATAGAAATGCTATCTCACAGGAGATTCGAATCTGATTTTAAAATGTACAGTCTCTGGGTTTAAGTTCTTCTTTGGCTACATACAGAACGCATCTTCTTCCCTCTCTCTGTTCCCTCTGAAGCAGACGCATCCCCGATGGTCCCTCGGGCCTTTGTGTGATGCAGTTATGGCCCCTGGGATTTTGTATTGTGTTATACTGTTCCGTACCTATTGAACCTGTTGTTTTCCAAAGCTTGTCTCAAGCAGGTGACAGCACAGAAAATACATCATGAGATCTTTTTTCTTCCTTTGGAAAAGACCATCACCAACTTTTTTTGTTTTAGGGTTAGGGTTACACCATAGCCAGAGATTGAACCCAGGACCTGACACCTGCTAGGCAGATTCTCTGCCACTGAGCCACACTCCCTGTCCACCTACATTTCACCTGTAAAACTGCCACCGACAAAAACACCAATCAAGATTTCTGGTGCCATACAAAAATAGACAGTCCCATGGTGCCTCAGGAAAAAAAAAATGTACAGCCTCTGGAAAACCACGGTGTGCTTCCTCCTGAACTAACACCCTGGAGACAGCCAGAGGTGACACTTTACATGCTGCTGTGAAATGCCAAGGTCAAGGGAGACAGGTCACAGGTGGTACTCACATCCCTGTCCCCAGGCCTCCCCAGGTTCCAAGATCACCACAGATGACAGAAGCCAACGGTTCTTAACATCAATGCACATGAGACCTACCTGAAGACTGAGCTCAGAGCTGGCCCAGCCACATCTTTAACCACTCCCCGGGTGATGTGCCCCTGGTCAGAGGACCTTTCTAGAAACACTGTTGAGACACCACTTGGTGGTCTCTATGCTAAGCAATGGCTGGGAGGGATCAGCCCAGGGCCATCCATGTTCAATTTTACTCATTCTCCACCAAGCAGTACCTATAATTTGATAAAACAGTCTTTGGGCTTCTTCAAACATCCTCCCCCCCCCCCCCCCCAAATCATTCCTTCTTACTGGAGTTCAGAGAAACTGGTAACCCTGAGAGAAGAAACCGAGAATTGGGTTTCACTGTCAGCCCTGGAGCATGGAGTTTGTGATTCTCTCTCTAAAGGCAAAACAAAAGCTGATTTCAAAACAGCAATACCCCAGCCTTATATTGGAATAGGGCCAAAGCAGAGGTCTGGGATTCGGGCAATGAATTCCAGGGCAGCTGGTTGAGGAGACCTTGATCTGTGTGATGACGTCACCAACCCCTTTCTGCCCTTTAGGCACCTCCAGAGACACTTCTCAGCATACAGAAGAAAGACTTGAACCCTAGAGGGTGAAACTTTTCCACCTCAGACCCCAAGAATTATCAGTGTGACTAGTCACAGTTAATCTTCCTCCAAGCAGCTTTGTGAGAGCTCATGCTGACAGAGACTAGACCTTCTCCATCTCAATCTGCTGGTGGTAGTGTCTAGCCTGCCGCTGCCCAACGTTCAGCTTGTATACAGAGCTCTTGTGCTGGCACCTGCGGTAGCCCCACACGGCTCCCACGACTGCCAGAAGCAGCAGTAGACACAGGACGGTGACGATGGTGGCGATCACTGGGCCTTTCCTGAAGCTGGGACACTCATCCCCTACACACGGTGCTGAGGTTGGAAGAAGCTTCTCCTCACTTGCACCAGGCCCAGGGCCCTCCTGGCCCAAGAAATCCTCAGACAGCAGGTATGGGAAGTTATCCTGAACCTCAGGAGCTGTGACCTCCGCTGGAGGTTGGGTGGTCTCCACATTAATCAAAGGGATGTGTTTATGTGTCGGCTGGAGGGTTGTTGTTACTATCGCTTGGGTAGAGGTGGTTAGTTCATAGGGTGAGGTAGCCGTGGGTGACTGCTGTGTGGGGACTCTCCGGGGTATAGTTGATTGATAATTGGTCGAATCAACATCCCTGGTATGGGAACTCTCAGTCTCAGACACGTTGATGGGTCCCGGAACTAGAGCTTCTACATCGAGCATTTGAGATGGACCGATCGAATTGTGTATCACGGATTCGCTTGGTGTGACGGTGACATTCTTGTGCGCCTTAACTTTCCCAATAGGCTGATCAGGAGTCACGAGGACGCTTTCATCCGGTCCCACTGACCCATTCCCCTTGTCCTCACTGTCCTCCTGCCCAGCCTCTACCTCCCTCCAAGCCCCATCTGTCACAGGGTAACCATCTAACCAGGAATCATCGCTGCTGCTCACCCCTGGGTCCTCCACCTTGCTGTCATTCCTATCCACAAATGGCTCTGAGGGGCTGTAGGTAGTGGCATAGACCAGCCTCGTTTCAGACTCCTCCGGGGCCGGTTTCTCTTCACTGTGATTGTCTCCTGCAGGAAGTGGCTCTTTGGTCTCATCTCCTACATCCTTTTCTAGCTCTGGCTTGTGGAACGTCTCAGCTGGAAACCAGAGGGAGTACTTCCGGTGTAGGCGGGATCTTGGCCAGTCTGTGCGGACACTGCTCCCAGCGCCTGGCAAGCCTGTGGTTGGCACAAAGGTTTTTTCCTGGGCTGTGTTTTCTTTAGAGACAGAAGTGAAGACCAGACGATCTTGTTTTGGTGTCTCATCAGAGGCGTCTTCTTGAGCTTTTTCCTTTTCTCCCTCTGCCCGGGAGTCTTCCATGAGTTCCCTGAATGACACAGATCTGTCGTCAGGGAAATTTTCTTCATAGTCAATGTGGGCCTCAGCCTCATCTGGAGGGAAAGAGGAGAAACTTTATTAGATCTGAAGACATGGAATCGATGTGGAAGACCCGAAGGGGAACAGACCGTGGAGACTGGAAGAGAATTAACAACTGTTGTTAGCTTGGGAATCATAGTCACCCCTGAAGAATGTACACTCAGACTTTATAACTAAAAGAAGATCTTACCATAGGCATTGGGGCTCTATGAAATATTTTAAAACCAAGCATCCATCCATCTATCTTTCTTTCTTTCTTTCTTTCTTTCTTTCTTTCTTTCTTTCTTGGTTTTTCGAGACAGAGTTTCTCTGTATAGCCCTGGCTGTCCTGAAACTCACTCTGTAGACCAGGCTGGCCTCAAACTCAGAAATCGGCCTGCCTCTGCCTCCTGAGTGCTGGGATTAAAGGCGTGCGCCACCACTGCCCAGCTCAAGCATATTTCTATGTACTAGAAAACAACTTTTTCCATACACAGCTCCGAGGCCCCCATACACAGCAGAGGACTGCCTGATTGGTCTGGCTTCAGGAGGAAAAGATACACCTAACCCTCAAGAGACTTAAGGCCCCAGGGAGTGGGGAGGCCTCGCAGCGGTGGGGGAGAGGGTGACATCCTCTTAGAGACAGGGGGAGGAGGAATGGGATGAGGAACTGTGGGAGGGCGGACCAGGAGGAGGGTAATGACTGGAGTGTAAAACAATAAAGGTAACAATAATTAAGAAGAATAAAGGGAGATTATAAGACACAGGAAATAAAAAACTTACTCTCATGAGTCATCAGCCACACTGGGGTAGGATTTATGGTGATGCAGCTGCTCTTACATCACTCATGTTCCCATAAGTGACTCTGATAAACTCATTGGTCCAATTAAAAAAAGAAAAAACTTTTTTTTCCCCCAAATTAGGGCATCAGATCCTATTACTTTTTTTTTTTTTTTTTTTTTTTTGGTTTTTCGAGACAGGGTTTCTCTGTGTAGCCCTGGCTGTCCTGGAACTCCCTCTGTAGACCAGGCTGGCCTTGAACTCAGAAATCCGCCTGCCTCTGCCTCCTGAGTGCTGGGATCAAAGGCAGATCCCATTACAGATGGTTGTGAGCCACCATGTGGTTGCTGGGAATTGAACTCAGGACCTCTGGAAGAGCAGCCAGTGCTCTTAACCACTGAGCCATCTCTCCAGTCCCAAGAAAACTTTAAAGAAAAGATTTTCAGAAATCTAACAGTTTTAAGGATACCACTTAGAATAACATACAAAAAATAACGTATGGTAGTATATGCCAGTAATTCCAACATTTGTGATAATGAGGCAGGAGGGCTGTTTGAGTCTAAGCCATGTAGTGAGACCCTGTCTCAAGAGTGGATGGCAGGGGAGCAGGAGGATGTAGCTCTGCTGAGAGAGTGCTTGCTAACATGCATAGCCTAGTTCACTGTGATAAATACTGTGACTTTGGTCAGCACACACTTCCAAGTCACAATCCATCATTGAGGGAGATACTGACAGGAACCTGGAGGCAGGAACTGAAGCAGAAACCTTGGAAGAATACTGCCTCCCAGCATGCTCTCAGGGCCATGCTCAGCTAGCTCCTCTGTCTCCATCTTCCTGTCTCTAACTCCTGAGATGGGGTATCACTATACAGCTCCAGATGACCTGGAACTCACTATGTAGATGAGGCTTGCCTCAAAGTCCTATTTACCTGTCTCTCTGTCTTCTGAGGTCAGCTAACTTTCTTATACAGTTCAAGTCCATGGTGTGCTGGGTTCTCCCAAATGGTTATCAATCAAGACAATGACCCACAGGCCAACCTGTGAAGGCAATTCCATCTTCCAAGGTGATTCCAGCCAAGTACAAACAGCAACCAGTACAGTATACAAGGCTCTGGGTTTGATCCCAGCACCGTGTCAACCAGATGTGCACACCTGTTATCCCAACACTCAAGAGGTGGAGGCAGGAGGATCAGAAACTCAAGGTCTTCCTCAGCTATATAAAGAGTTTGAGGCCAGTCTGGGATATATGGAACTCTTTCTCAAACACACACTATAAATAAATAAAATGTAAAAGATTGAATAAATAAAAAATGGGTCAGAGCCATATACATCTAACCCCACCGCTGGGAGATGGGGACAGGGAGATTCCCCAAGACTTGCTGGCCACCTAGACTAACAAAAAATAGAGGACTTAATATTCATGGAGAGACTCTCAAAACAAAACAAAAAACAAGGTGGAAGGAGGTGGGGAATGGCTCAATGGGCAAATGTGCTTGTTTACCTTCAAGCATTAGGACATGAGTTCAAATCCCCAGAGCCTACATAAAACCCAGGTGGGTATTGTAAGTCTGTGATGTTCCAGTGCTCCTACAAAGGGAGAGACAGACAGGAGACTCCCCAGAAGCTCACAGACCAGCAAGCCTCATGTATTGTTGTAAGAAAACAATGAGACTGTCTCAAAGTGAAAGGCAAGGACCATGGCCCAAGGATGCACCTCATCATGTCATCTGGGGTCTTTCTGTGGCCAACTCCTTCACTCAGTGAACATCACTGAGGTCGACCAGTTGTCCTGAAATCTACAAGTTGGGCTTACTCACCCTGCTGAATAAATGGCTGTTTTTTATTTATAAATCTTACTTTAAAACACAACACACAAGATCGAATGGCAAAACTTTTCTGTAAATGTTATGTGAAATGGATCAGTTGTTCTGGATCCAGGGGGAGATATTCAAAGGCATCAGATGAAGTCTTGGGCCAGGAATGAAGAGGTTAGGTTTGCCGGTATTGGTATTTAGTAATGAGCCACGATGGAAAGATTGCTGATGGACACGTTCTCTACTCTTCCTTTTGTCTTTTTTCTTTTTAAGATAGGGTCTCTATGTAGCCCTGGTTGGAACTCTGTAGTCCAGGCTGGCCTTAAACTCTGAGATCCACCTGTTTCTGACTCCCTACAGTCCTACATACCCCAGGATGGTCTTAAACTTAGCAAGTAGCTGAGGCTGACCTTAAACTTCTCTCCAGAGCCTCTTAACTTCTACCCCTCGTGTGCTGAGGTTATATCATTTGATACCTGGGCCAGCTCTAATTTGTTTATGCATGTGTGTGTATCATGTGTATACTGCTCACAGAAGCCAGAAAAGGACGTCAGATCCTTTGGAACTGGAGTTAGAGATGGTTGTGAGCTTCCATGTGGGTCATGGGAATTGAACTTGGATCCTCTGGAAGAGTAGTCAGTGCTCTTAACCACTGAGTTCCCGATTATTGATTAAGCCAGTAGGGTTTGGGTGAGAGGATGCTTTACTGTGCTGAAAAAGCTACAACACTGGCCATGGGTTGCATGAAGGAAGGAATGCAGACATTGAATCTCTAAGGTAGGATATGAAGACCTATCACAAGTTTTTGAAAAATACTTGATTTTGTTTTTTTTTTAAGAGACAGGGTTGGGGCTGGAGAGATGGCTTAGCGGTTAAAAGCACTGACTGCTCTTCTGGAGGTCCTGAGTTCAAATCCCAGCAACCACATGGTGGCTCACAACCATCTGTAATGAGATCTGATGCCCTCCTCCAGTGTGTCTGAAGACAGCTACAGTGTACTTACATATAATAAATAACGAAATCTTTGGGCCAGAGCGAGTGGGGCTGGAGCAAGAAGGAAAAGGGGGGGGGGTGTCTTGCTATGTTGCCCAGGCTAGCCTATAATCTGTAATCTCCTAAATTGCTGGGATTACAGATATTCATCCCATCTGTGTCTGGCTCACAGAGGCATCTTTGAAAGAATGAAAGAGTAAATTGTTCTGGCATGGGGAAGGAGGAAAAGTCTGAAGTAGCTCACACCCAAACTGCTCTCCAAAGCAGCTTCATAACTACTCAGAACAGAAGACCTATTTCCAGAAGCACAGCCTCCAAACTCAAGGGGTGGTGGCCCACTGCCAAGTGATGAGGAATGAGCAGCTCGTCCCAAGTCCTCACACACACACACACACACACACACACACACACACGCCCCTCATTGTGTCTGTTTCATAGAGTGCCCAGGGGACCACTGCTGGCAGATTCATCAGAAAAAAGGCAGAGAGGTGATTTTTCACCAAAATCAAATCTTATTGTAAAGAAACTTGGTATTCTTCACAAGCCCATGGGTTATTTTATGCTGTCTGTTAGCTTTCAAACCTGGGACAAATGGCTGAGCTGCTTGCTTAACATACTAAAGCAGACCTGGTTGCCAGCTTTCCCCTGCACCTGTTACAGGTCTTCCAGGCTGGCATATCCCACTCTCTACCCTGAACTCTCCAGGCCAGGGAGCTGGGCTGCTCTTCCCTATATAGTCCAACCATTTTGGTTAACTGCCCTCTTTGTGTCTTTGGGCTTCTTGGCTGCTGTACCTGGTTCCCCTCTCACCCCTCTTCCTTGCCCTCACCCCTCTCCTCACATGGCTCTGCTCATGTCCACTCTGAACTCTCCCAGATGTCTCTGCTTCTGGCTATTCTCTCCCACATAATCTACATTAAACCTCCTCCACCATACCAAGGGAGTAGTCATGTTCTTTTTCTTTGGTTTCTTTTTTTATTTAGTGTCCAATTTGCTTTTAATTAAATAATAATAATAATTAATAATAATAATAATAATAATAATAATAATAATAATATGGGAAGATGGATCAGCAGGTAAGACTCTTGCTGTCAAGCCTGATGTCTTGAGTTCTACCACTGGGGTCCACATGGTGGAAGGAAGGAAAGGGCTGCCACAAGTGGTCCCCTGACTTCCACCCACCTGCTGTGGGGCACATAAATATATGCATATACATATGTGCACAGACACAGGCACAAAGTAGGTTTCTCTAAAGGCTGTGAGCAACATTTGTCTATATGAATATAAATGTAACTATTTGGAAGGCATCTTGGCACCGTAGCAATTTAGCTAAACAATAATAGTTCACCCTCATGACTCCGATCTCTTAAGGATTTTGCTGTTGATTTTGTGTTTTGAGGCAGGGTTTTACTATGTAGCTCCGGCTGGCCTAGACCTCGTTATGTAGATCAGGCTGGCCTTAAACTCAGAGATCCATCTGCTTCTGCCTCCATAGCTCTGAGGTCAAAGTCATGCGCCACCACACCCAGCCAGAAGCCAGTTTTTATAAAACTTTATTTGGTCTGTCTATGAGCCAGATGGATAGAGCCAGTGCTTGGAAAAACCACTGTTCAACTCCTTCTTCTATGTGATTTATCCTGCATTTTTTTTTTCAAGACAGCATTTCTCTATGTAGCCCTGGCTTTCCTGGAACTCACTCTGTAGACCAGGCTGGCCTCAAACTCAGGGATCCTCCTGCCTCTGCCTCCCCAGTGCTTGGATTAAAGGTGTACACCACCATATCTGGCTTATCCTATATTCTTAAGTATGTTGTAAAGTGAAGTCATATCTTCAGTAGGGACAAGAGATTAACCATGATCGAATTGACACTGTCCAGAGTAGAAGACACTGACCCTCATCCTAGCTGCCTGGAAGCCAGTATTTTGCTAGCAGCCTTCAGATGAAGATGTAGAATTCTCATCTCCTCCCTTGCCGTGCCTGTCTGGATGCTGACATGTTCCCACCTTGGTGATAATGGACTGAACCTCTGAACCTGTAAGCCAGCCCCCATTAAATGTTGTCCTTATAAGAGTTGCCTTGGTCATGGTGTCTGTTCACAGCAGTAAAACCCTAACTAAGACACTCATACACATTTAAAAAAAAAAAAAGGGGGTAGATAATATATGAGGAATGACACCCTAAACTGTCCTCTGGTCCCCATGCACACACATGTCTCCATCCACACACAAATATACATGCATACACAGAGAAGCACAGATTAGGTGAATAACACCCTGGCTTATTCAGCCTGTGAGATATGTTCTTGGCATCTCTGACTATCCCCTTCCTTCTCTCCCACACCAGAACCCCGACCCTCAGCTCCAGTAGCCACCTTGTACACATCTGTAGTACTGGTAGAGAGGTGGTCAGGGGCTGGTGGCCAGAAGGACACAGCACTCTAGGGTTCTCCTGCTGCCACCACCCTCCATCCTGGTCACGTTTTGGGAAACCTACGCATAGGTTCTCTTTGCCCTCAAGTCCTGGTTACACAGCCTTTAAAAATAGTCATTTAAAAAAAGACATGCAGACATGCCAGAAATAACTAGTGGCTCAATGAACCTCTGAACAAATATGGTCATATTGACGAGGGAATTCTAAATTCAGCTTCAGGCTCATGTTTGAGTCAATGAAGCAAACTGAAGCCCAAATGGCAGAGAAAAACAGAGACTGAAGTTGGTTTAAGAAACCAAAAGAACGCAGTCCGAAATAAGAGCAGAGATGAGGGTGTGTGACTCAAGGAGAAGACAGTTTGGGAGTGAGCTTCTGACCCTGCTTTCTATTTTCTTTTTTTGGTTTTTCCGAGACAGGGTTTCTCTGTGTAGCCCTGGCTGTCCTGGAACTCACTCTGTAGACCAGGCTGGCCTCGAACTCAGAAATCCGCCTGCCTCTGCCTCCCAAGTGCTGGGATTAAAGGTGTTCGCCACCACTGCCGGCGAGTTTTGAGGTTCTTGGCAGAGGTACTCTGACTTGATGATGACACACAAATGTCACAGACCGCCTTTAAATCCAAGCTTTCCTCCAGTCTATGTGACATAGGCAAGTCAAGAAAGCTTTGTGGACCTCAGTTTCCCTCTCTGCACACTGGAGCTAGCCATTAATGTACTTACACTCACAATGAGGGGAAGTATGTAAAATGCCTTTTGTGGAGAGGTGCAGGGACAAGTTGGGGTGGTGGAGTTGTTCTGGTTTTTAATATTTTTATTTTATGTTTATGAGTGTTTTGTCTGCGTGGATGGAGTTACAGACAGTTGTGAGCCTCCATGTGGGTGCTGGGAATTGAACATGGATCCTCTGGAAGGGCATCCAGTGCTGTTAACCACCGAGTCACCCCTCCAACCTTAGTGTTCTGGTTTGTGATTTGATTATGATAGTGGGTTCACGTGTGTGTCCACCTGGGGTAACTCAGATAATTTTATATTTTAAATGGGTGGCTTGTTATAGTAAGTTAAACTTTAAACAAAGGTTTGGAAAAAGACCATCACACCAAGACAGCAATGGCACGGAGCAGATATCTGCTTTGGTAACAGCTACATCTCAGTGGCCTACAGAGATGTGTCTTGTGGCCATGGCTGATCAGACCAGAGGAATTAAAAAGAAAGGCTAGAGAAAGCCAGACATGGTGGCAGACATTTGCAACCCCGGAACGTGAGAGGTGCAGGCTGGAGTGTCTGGAGTTCAAGGGCTTCCTCCGCTGCATAATGAGTTCCAGGCCAGTTTGTGCAACAGGAGAGGTTATCCCCAAACAAACAAAAGCCCTTAGGAAACATGACAGAGAAAAGTCAAGCTTGTTCACAGGGTAACGGTTCCTGCTGCCAGGCCTGGGGAGTCCCACCTGGGGACAGGACACAATCCACTCCTGCAAGCTTTCTTCTGACCTCCATAAGTGTACCATGGCACCCACACAAAATCAATCAATCAATCATAAATGCAGTAAGTAGAAAAAAGCCTAAACAAAAGAAATAAACACACATACAGTAAATAAATAAATAATAAATAAACACACATAGATACAGACACATGGGTACACACACAAATATATACGCCTATACACACACATACCTGCACACACACACAGAGGTACACAAACCTATACACACACGCATATACACACCTGTACACACACATACACCTGTATACATACACAGATACACACACCTGTATACACACACACACACACACACACACACACACACTGAATCAAACCATTTACTAGTCACTGGGTGCCTCATGGAGCCCAGAAGACAGAGGATGAGGAGGGAAGCAGGGAAGACAGGAAGCTGGTGTTTGTGGAGGATGTGCAAAGAAGTCACCACGTGACTGCACAGAAGCGCTCAGTGGATTTAATGACCGTAGAAATCGAGGAAGTGAAAGCTGCTCACAGGGGATGCTGACCCTTGTATTCAGTGGGTTTGGGGATGTACCGGGCCAGGGGTAACAAAGAAGGGTAAGGAAGGGAACCAAGGGCACATTCTCCCCACCCCCAGACCCCTGCACTCACAGAGATCCTCCTGCCTCTGCCTCCTGAGTTCTGACATTAAAGATGTGTGCCACCACTGACATATTTTAATCTCCATGAAAACCAGGGAAGACAGAATGGTGGCCCTAGCAAGCGGAGAAGGCTGTCCAAGGAGTGGCATGGGCTTGTTTTGCTTGTTCAATTTTTAAAAAACCATTAATTAATTTTGTGTGGATGGGGGGGTGACAGCACTTGAGTGGAGGTCAGAGAACATGTGGGTGTCAGTTCTGTCCTTCTACTATGCAGGCTCTGGGGATCAAACTCAGGTCCTCAGGCTTGGTGGTTTTACCCTAAGAGCCATCTCATTGGGCCTAAGTCTTATCGGTCTTAAGATTGATATTTAAATAACAGAAGGGTTTGTGGAGAGCTGAGGATAGAACACTCCTCTCAGCCTTCCAGAGTCTTCATTTGCTGTCTTGAAAGAAAGAACGCTATTTATCTCCTAGACTTAGCCCAGATGTTCCTGGGCTCCTGTAAGCCCTGACCACTAAGCTAACTGGCCTGCCGTGTTCTCCCTCAGTTGCTGGTATTTTGTATCGTTGGCTTTAGAGGCCTGGTCTGGATCTAGCTAGTCAGTCTTCCATTCTCCTGTCCAAATCCACACATGTTGGTTTCCGTTCCCGGGTTGGCAGCTTTGTCTGGCATGCCTCTCAGCTGTGCTCAGTGCCTAATTCTAACTGGTCATGGCTCTAATTACAGAAAACCCTGGGTGCTCTGCTCTATAAGCATGGGGACCACAGATCTCCGTGCTGCATCTGGTTCTTACTATGCCAAGCCCATGTTCTTCTTCAGGGCCTTTTTTCTTTTGGGCCACTGGCACAATGAGAACGGTTCCTACCTGGTCACACAAAGCTCCGGTTGCCTCCTAAAGCAGTGGTTCCCATGGCTCACAGCCCCTCCCCTCTCTATATTTGTCTTGTGTCTTCTGCTGTCCTCAGGATGGAGGGATCCTGTGGCCCCTGCCCCTGCCCCTGGCTCCAGAAGAGGCCATACATCCTGGTGGTCAGAGGGAGAAGGATGCTGATGGCAAGAAGGGCTGAAGCAGAAAACCAGGGAACTAAAATCTTTAGCCCTTGCCTCCATGGCAATCGCTAAGACTCCAAAAGGCCACTGGAAACCTCTGCCCCAAGTTCCTTATGTGTGTTTAGTTCTTGTTTCAAGACTGTTTCTTGGAGCCCAGACCGGCCTCTAACTTGCTGGGTAGCAGAAGTGACCTTGAAGATGAAGCCTCCTGCTCCTGTCTTCCAAGTGCTGAGGTGGACGGTGTCTGCTACCACACACAGTTTATACAGTGTCAGGGATCATACCTGGGTTTCATATATGCTATGCTAGCACTCTATCAACTGAGTAAACCATCAGCCCCCCACCCACCTCCATTTAAACTTTTTGTAAGTCTGTGATGTCTGGAAACTGGTTGGCCCTACACTTTGACTATTCCTTCCTCTCCTCCCCATTCTCTTTCTCCCCTTCCTTCCTTCCTTCCTTCCTTCCTTCCTTTCTTCCTTCCTTCCTTCCTTCCTTCTAGCTACCTAGAATATCCCTGAAAATATCTCATGTTGCCCAGGCTGGCCCAGAATTCACTATGCAGCCGAGAACAGCCCTGGACTCCTGCCTCACCTCCCACCTGCTGAGACCACAGGTGTGTCACCACACACAGTAGGTGTAGCACTGAGGAGCTAACCCATGGCCTCATACGTGCTTGGAAAACACACTACCAGTTGAGGGATGCCCCACAGTCTTTTTCTGTATCATTTTCAGACATATTTTTGTGTGACCCAGGAGGGCCTTGAACTTGCTAATCAGTCAAGGATGACCTTCCCCTCCCTGCTCTTCTTGTCCCCAGCTCCCAAGGGCTGGGGTTACAGGCATGTGTCACTATGACCTTGGTGAAGGTTTTCTTCTCTCTCTCTCTCTCTCTCTCTCTCTCTCTCTCTCTCTCTCTCCTTACTAGGACACAGATACTATAAATGCTAAGTCTTCAGAGCAAGGAAAACAGTAACGGTCTGTCCACCCAGCCAAGTGTAGAAGCCAGAATCCTCTCTGACTCCTCACTGCAGTGAGAAAATAAACACCTTCTAGAACACACAAAACCTGCATTTAGTTCTCATCCTCCCTGGACCAGTAAACTACCCATTTGGTAGATGGGTGTGGCTCACAGGAAGGTGCGACTTCAGCGCCTCTGGAAAATATTAAGAGTCTGGGTGAGGATGGGCGCTAGACAGTTGATGGGCAACGCCTTCTGGCACCTGTCTGCTTCTGTAACTTTAGTTACTAGGAACTAACAAGTAGAGATAGTGGCCCTAGGCACTTCTGTAATAATTACTTCTGTAATAAAGGCACAGGGAACTTTAAAATCTATGCTAACAAATATTGCATTTATAATGGGAATCAATTTTATTTCATATTTATTTACATTTACTTATCTATCTAATACCAAAAGTTTGTAATAACCCATAGAATCTCCAGATGGTCTATGGCCAAACCACCCTCAGAAAAGTTATAAAATAAATTTAAAAAACAACAAAAGCACATTCATCAAAACATGCTCTGAACTGACACAAGATTAAGCCACACACTGGGACAAAATTTTTATTTTTAACAGTTCTGTTTATGGTGCTTGATTAGCATTCACGAGGCCCCGGGTCCTATCCCTGGCCCTGGATAAACTCCTGACTTTTAAATCTTTAGCTGTCAAAGAAAGAACCTGATCAAGACCCATTGACTGAACCAAGACTATGTCTCGACAAAAAAGTAATTAAGGGCTGAGCGTGGTGGCACACACCTTTAAATCCAGCACTCTGGAGGCAGATGGATCTCTGTGAGTTTGAGGCCAGCCTGGGCTCATACATAATGAGTTCTAGGACAGCCAGGGCTACACAGAGAAACTGCCCAGAAAAAAAAAAAAAAAAAAAAAGAAGAAGAAGAAAGAAGAGAAAGAAAACAGAAGGAACCAGGCAGGGAAATGGCTCAGTGGGTGTAAGTGCTCACGGCATTGAGATCTGAGTTGGATCTCAGGACCCACATGGTGGAGGGAGAGAATGCTGTATGCTGTCCCATGACTTCCATTTACATGCCATGGCATGTGTGCACTGCATGTGTGCACATTAATAATAATGAAAAAGTAGACAAAACAAAAATACAGTTTAATGTGTGTGTATTTGTGTTGCTGGAGACCAAACCCAGAGCTGCACACATGCCAGAAACACACTTTATAAATGAGCTCTAACCGCTCAGGCTGGGAAGAATAGAACATATTGATAATTATGAATGCCCCATAAGACATTGATAGATTGATAGTATGTAAATGAACATCTTCCTCCCTTCCTTTCTTCTCCCTTTCTCTCTCTCTCTCTCTCTCTCTCCCCTTCTTCTTTTCTGTTTGCTTGATTTTGTTTGATACAGGGTTTCCTTGAGTATCTCAGGCTGTTCTGGAACTCGCTCTGTATATAGACCAGGTTGACCTGAAACTCAGAGATCCACCTGGCTTAGCTTCCCAAATGCTGAGATTAAAGGCATGTGCCACCATGCTTGACTGTAAATGACCATTTCTAATTAGAAATTAAAATTTCAATTAGAAAACCTGGCAAATCATTTCCGCCGACAATCAATACGAGGAGAGCTTAATGCTTGATTGGCATCTCAGGACTGCACTACCATTCATGAAATGAACATTTTGACTGAATTCACAAATGGCAATCCTGAAGGCTGCTGGTAATGTGGGACATGAGCTATCAGACACTTCTGGCGGGAGCATCTGAGGGTTGATGTTGACCCAGTTTCACAGGATCCATAATCACAGAAGACAACCCTCCAGCCTTGTCTGTGAGAGAGTCTCCATCTTAGGTTAACTGGATTGGGGAGACCCATACTTAATGTGGGAGGTGCCACTCTGCAGGCTGGGGAAGATGCACTGAGCACTCTGCTGCTTCCTGACTGTGCATGCCACTGATGTTCTCTGCTCCTGACACCATGCCTTCTGCACAGGGACAGACTGTGTCCCTTTAGAGCCCACAGTCCTGATAGAGCCATAGTCACTCCCTTCTACCTTAGGGTACTCCTTGTCAGAGATTTGGTCACAGCAATGAGAAAAATAACAAAACACCAGAGGGTGAACTGATCAGACTGGTCTACAAAACACCTGGGGAGCAATCTCTAACACTGCACAGGCACATTGTATGGCAGAGTCCCACTCATAGGAGCCAGTGACCAGACACAGCCTGAGAACCCAGTGGCACAGATGACAGCTCATGGGCACAGTTCCTGACAGCCACAAAATGAAAACAAGCCAAATGTCTCCTCTGGAAGTCTGACATACAGTGCTGTATCACACTACGGATTGTCATTAACAGCAGAGATATACAACAAACCAAAACTTTAGACAATATGGGTGGATCTCAGGGTCCAAAAGGTATTCTAGTGACTGTCATAATCCTCTCATGATGTACAGGACATCTGAGGACAAACTGTCCTAAATACAATGCTGTAGCAGGTCTAGGAAGATGTCTCAATGGTTAAAGTGCTTTCTGTACAAGCGTGAAGACCAGAGCTTGGATTCCCAGGAATGCCTGTGCATGCTGGGTAGGCATGGTGGTCTGTCTCTAATTTATGATTCAGAAGGTGGATGGAGATAGAGCAAGCTGGCTAGCAAGACTATCTCTGCTTATATTGGCAAGCTCTGGGTTAACAGATATACATGCAGGCAAAACACCCACAACACATAAAATAATATAATACAAATTTAAAAAGCAACTTAGACCCAGGCAGTGATGGCGCATACCTTTAATCCCAGCACTTGGGAGGCAGAGGCAGGCAGATCTCTTGAGTTTGAGGCCAGCTTGGTCTACAGAGTGAGTTCCAAGATAGCCAGGGCTAAACAGAGAACCCCTGCCTTGAAAAACAACGAAACATAACAACAACAATAAACGAAAAAGAAAGAAAAGGAAAAAGAAAAAAAGCGCGCTAGCTTAAGATCAAGTCTCTCCTCAGAGAAGAGGGGGTGGGCTTGTTAACCCTTCACCCCCAGCAGGCAGACAAAGAGGGCAGTTGTTCCTATACCACATTTGCCACGCCCAAGCACATGTACTCCCAGGCGTAGAGGCTTTCGATGCCTGGCGGTGGAAAGAGGCAGAATGGCAGCTGTCTACGAGCCCTGTGTGGGCTGCAGGTAGGCAAGTGGCGCTTACCTTTCCCACAGGCTTGCACCAGGCCATACCACTCCCCACAGCTGTTGCATAGCAAGGTGAAGGCGGTTTCCCGATGGCCTGTGACGGACCCTGGCGCACACACGTACAGCAGCTCGTCCCCCATCTCCAAGCCGGTGCGACCCTGGAGGATGGTGTGTGGGAATGACGGGGGGTCTCCACACGGTCTCTCTGAGGAGAAGTAGCAACAGTCAGACTCTCCAAAGTGTGATGGTTAATCTCCCTTGTCAACTTGACAGGGCTAAAATCACTACAGAAATGCATCTCTGCGCGCGTCTATAAGGATAGCTACGGGGTTTCCTAGACTGGGTTAACTGAGGTTGGAGGACCTTAAGGTAGGGGCACCATTTCATGAGCTCTGGTCCAGGACAAAGGAGAATTTAGTGGGGCATGGTAGTGTACACTGTTAATCCTAGCACTTGGGAGGCAGAGGCAGGAGGATCTCTGTGAGTTTGAGGCAAGTCTGGTCTACAGAGTGAGTTCCAAGATAGAAGTACAGAGAGAGAAAAAGACAGAGACAGCGACAGAGACATAGAGACACAGAGATACAGAGACCTACAGAGAGACACACAGAGAGAGATGGAGTTAGACCGAGAGACACAGAGACACAGGCAGAGGAAGAGCTGACTGGGGATGCAGGAGCCTCCAGCCATCACCATGTATGGACTGCACCCTCAGACTGTGAACCAAAAGAAACCCAGCCTTCCCCAGGCAGCTCTTGTCACTATTCCATTCTGGCATCCTGTCGAGGAGCAGATACACAAGTAATGTAGAACTTTCCCAGCCTATGAGAAAGAAAACTGCAGAGTGAACCCACCTACCCCAACGCTCTGTCCCCTGAGTGCCACCTACACCCAAACCAGTACCCTAGGGACAAACTCCTCTAGCTCATGGCCTGGCAAAATGCCTGACATGGAGGAGGAGGCAAAGAAAAAAAGGCTTGTTGAGTGACTCATTGTGGTACCAAGTTACAGTCTGTATTTTAAATTTGCCAGACACCAAGACCCCTCTGAGGTCTCCTTGGTGACTAAGACATACAACTCACAGCAGGTCCTATTGCCTTGTTTGGATGAAGGAATCAGGGTGTTGTCAAGAGACCTACCTACATACAGAGGTGCTCGTTAGATGTATGTTCACATAAATACATATATAGCATCTGTCTGAGAACTAATGGTAACATGGGTACCAGTGCAGCTATACATGTGAAATACATACAAATGGAAATATTTTATATATATATATATATATATATATATATATATATATATATATATACATATACATATATACATATATACATATCAAGAGTTGGAAGGATAAAATGGCACATATGCAGAATGAAATTTTAATTTGTTTCTTTTTTGCATGTATGCATGTGGTGTGCATGCATGTTTGCATGTACATGTGTGCATTTAGGACATCCTTCCCTCTCTCCCATCTTACTCACTGAGGCAGGGGATCTCAATCAGCTCCATTGCTCACCCTTCTGGCTATCTCACTAGCTAGCTTGCTCCGGCAAGTCCCTGTCTCTGCCTTCTAAGGCTAGGACTGAAGGCAAGCCACCATGTCCACCCAGGAGGCCACCACATCCACGCGGCAGGTCACTATGTCCACCAGGGAAGCCACCATGTCCACTCAGCATTTATGTGGATCCTGGGGATCTGAACTCTAGCCCTTAAGCAGCCAAGGCATTTCCCACAAAGGAAACTTCATGTAGCCATAGAGGAAAGAAAACTCATGGCATTTTCAGGATGGCAGGCACAACTGGAAGTCATCATGTTAAGCAAAAGAAACCAGACCCCGAAAGACAAATTCCACTTGTTTTTGTGTCATATGTGGAACTGAGATTCAAAATGACATAAAATGCATATAAAACATCTGCTTATTTCTTAAGAGATTGAAATTACAATTCATTTGTTTTATGTGTCTGCACATGTGCATGTGTGTGGGCACCTACCATGGAGCATGGGTGGAGGTCAGAGGAGTTGGGGCAGAGTATTTTCTCCCTCTGCCCTGTGGGTCCCAGGGATCAAACTCAGGTTGTCAAGCTTGGTGGCAAGCTCCTTTACCTTCTGAGCCAACTCAGTGGCCCAACATCTGTATATTTTAAACCCAAATGGGATTCAATTGTGCCTATTACCGAGAACTCAGTTTTGTTTTTAATTAACACTATATTTGTAAAAAGATATTTTAGATTTGCACACAACTGAAAGGAAGGTACACTGAATTCCTATATACCTACTCCCTCCTACCTCAGGCTGTGTCCTTCCTCAGCAATGCCACATATAGTTACATTCCTTACACAGAAACATCACCCCCAAACTCCGCTATGTCTCTCACAGTTAGCTCTTGGAACTGTACATCCTATGGGTTTGGACAAGTGTTACAAGACATGTGTCCTATGTCACAGTATCCTAAAGATCACTTTCTGGCCTAAAATGCTTCTATGGTGTGTTTCCTTCCTCCCCAACATGGGCAACCACTGGATCACGTAACTGGAGTACCAACATGAGGTCTGAGAGATGACTCAGTAGATAAATAAGAACCCGAGTTCAGTCCTTACAATCTCACTTACAAAAAGGCTGGGTAGGGTAGTTCATTCTTGCAATCCCAGCTCTGGGGAGGTAAAGACAGAGACACCCAGGATGGGGGGTGGGTTGGGGCTCCCTGGCCAGCAAGCTACCTTGGCCTACTTGGTGAGTTCCAGAGAGAGAGAGAGAGAGAGAGAGAGAGAGAGAGTGTGTCCCTGCATCAAAAATAATGTTGGTTACACCTGAGGCTACCTCCTTCCTGCACACACAAAAGTGCACATATAAACCCACTCCCACACAAAACAATATCAATTTAGTAAGATTGTCAAACAGTCTTTCAAGGTAGAAGAGACATTTTCCATTCCTAGCAGGAATGTTGTAGCTAACCCTCTCGCAGGGACTTGAAGGTGCCAGAGTTTTGGATTTTGGCTGTTTTGATAGAAATGAAGTTGTGATGGTCATTTTTAATTGTCAACTTGACACAAGTAGACTCATCTGGGAAGAGAGTCTCACTGAAGGACTGCCTACATTGGGTTGGCCTGTGGACATGTCTATGGGGACTGTCTTAATTAAGATAATTGGTATGGGAAGACCCAGCCCCCTGTGGGTGGCATCATTCCCTAGGCAGCAGCTTCTGAACTGTATAAGAAAGTGAGATGCACACAGAAGAGCAAGCAAGCAGGTGGGCTGTATGCATTCACTCTCTCTCTCTGTTCCTGAGTGTGTATGTGGTATCACTAGCTGTTTGAGGTCCCTGTGTGCATAGACCATAATCTGATACTGTGAGCTAAAATAACCCCTTTCTCCCTCCCTGATTTGCTTTTCATCAGGGTATACATCACTGCAATAGAACTGAAGACAGACCAGTGATGGTCTAAAGATGCACAGCATTGAGTATCTCTTCATACACTTGCTCGCTTCCTGTCTATTTCTTTGGTGAGGTATTTGCTCTGGTCTTTTGTCCATTTTTTAAGACAGGCTATTTTTTAACTACTGCTGAGCTTTGAGAGTTCTTTGCTTCCCGTGGCAATCCTTGTTTCCTGCAGACCTGTTCGTTTTCTCATTCATTGGTGCTCACTAGCTCACCTTCTTGCTTGTGCTCAGCTCAATGACTCCACGCTTATACATTCAGGACTCTGTTGCCTAGGAATGGTGCCACCCACAGTGGGCTGTGTCTTCCCACATCAATTTAAGACAACTTCTACAGCCCCGACTACAGGCAGCCCAATGTTAATAATCCCTCATTGAGACTCTCTTCGCAAGCAGTTCTAGGTTCTGTCAAACTGACGAAGTCAACTCTAGACACATCATAATGTGTCTTCCACAACTTTGCTGTGATCAATTTTAAGACACCTTTGTCAGTTGTTTTAGGTTTTAGGGTGGGAGAGATGGCTCAGTGGGTAGGGGCACTTGCCCGAAAGCCTGATGACCTGGAATCTATCCCCAGAACCCACATGGTAGAAGGAGAAAACCAAGTCTCACAAGTTATCCTCTGAGCTCCCATGCACCAGAGCATGTGCATGCCCTCTACCCACTAAACAAACGAATAAAGAAATATTAAGACATTATCTGGGGTTTTCCACCGATACAGTCCTTTTATCTGTAGACAAAGACAACTTTAGCTTTTCTTTTCTGCTCTGTCCACCTTTTGTTTTATTTATTTTATTTAAAAAGATTTTTTTTTATCATTTTTAACTGTGTTTACTTGTGTGTGGGGGGGCGGTTGTGCATGTGTATGTTGGATCCCCTAGAGCTGGAGTTACAAGCAGATGATCATAAACCACCTGCTGTGTGTGGGAAACCACTCTTAGCCACTGAGCACTCGCTCCATCCCCCTCTGTCCACCATTCTTCCCTTACAGAACTGTGCTAGCTTCCACTCAATGTTGGAAAGCAGGGCGAAGAGGTGCAGTGTTTCTGATATTACTGAGAAAGATGTGATCTCTCACCATTCAGGGAAACAGTGGCAGCAGGATTTTTTCTAGATGCTCTCAGTCATCTTGAGAAAGCCCCTCTCTGTTTCCATACTGATGAAAGGTTTATTTATTATCCATGGGCGCTGAATCTGGTCAACTGCTTTTCTCCTGGCTCAATGTAGTCATGTGATTTTTCTTCTGTAGTCCATTGATGTAATGGACTATATCGATTTTTTTTTTTTTTTTTTTTTTTGGTTTTTCAAGACAGGGTTTCTCTGTGTAGCCCTGGCTGTCCTGGAACTCACTCTGTAGACCAGGATGGCCTTGAACTCAGAAATCCGCCTGCCTCTGCCTCCCAAGTGCTGGGATTGAAACCAGATAAGCACACCTGGGGTCAACCCTACAGTTAGTGTGTGTGTGTGTGTGTGTGTGTGTGTGTGTGTGTGTGTGTGTGCTCACGCATGCGCACATGCTTGCTATCTGTATAGGAATGTGTGGGTCCATGTGTTCATGTATGCACATGCATAGTCCAGAGCAGAACATCAAGCATCCTCCTCTCTCACTTTCCACCGGATATGGTTTCTCACTAAACCTGAAGTTTGGGTAGGCTGCTTGGTCAGAAAGTTCCCAGGATCCCCCACACCCCCACACCCCCACCCCACCTCTCACCCCCGTCTCCATCCCCGGTTCTGGGGCAACAGGCATGTACAGCATTTTGCTTGTATAATGGGGATCTGAACCCAGGTCTTCCTACTTGCAGAGTAAGTGTTCTTATCCACTAAGCCATCTTCCCAGCTCCTGTAAATATGGCTGGGGCTCACTACAAAGCCCAGTCTGACCTCAGATTTGTGATTCCCCTGCCTCTGACTCTCTGGATTGGTATGTTCCAGGCATGCCACCACACTTGGCTTGTGTAATTCTTTTGTATCTTGTTAGATTGGATTTGTTAATGTTTTCTTGTCTGTGTTCATGAGATATATTGGTCTGAAGTCCTCTTTTCTTGGAATGTCTTGTCTGGTTTTGGTTTGGAGGTAATAATGGCCTCATGGAATGAATTAGAAAGTATTCCTTCTGCTTTTAAGTTCTGGAAAATTTCATAGAGAATCAGCATAATTTCTTTCTTAAATGCCTGGGCCCATCTGTGTCTGATGCTCTCTGTTCCAGAGTTATTATTTATTCTGTTCTTTAACAGTGAGAGGCTCACTGTGATTGCTCCTATCTTCTTAACAGGGCCACTAGACTGTTCTTTCAAGGAACTGGTTCATTTCATCTAGGTTTCAAAGCTGAGGGTTCAGCGACTTAGTTTTTTTTTTTTTAATCATATGTATTTATGTGTCTGGATTTGGGTTTGTGCACATGAGTGCAGAGAATGGAAAAGGGCACCAGAAGCCCTGGAGCTGGAGTTACAGCTGGCTGGAACCACCCATCCTGTGTACTGGGGAACCAAACTGTCTGCTAGACTCGTGAGCTGCCTGGTAGAGGTCTGAAACTATATCCTCTGCCAAGACAGCAGCCGTCTTACCTGCTGAGCCATTGCTCCAGCCCTAGTTATATATTTATATTATGTTTATGATTCTTTTAATATCCGTGAGATCCGTAGTGGGTCTCCTTTTCCTATTTCTTTTTCTTTCTTTCTTTTTTTTTGGGGGGGGGGCAGGGGAAGTCTCACTGTGCAGCTCTGGCTAGCTTGAAACTTATTATGTATGCAAGTCTGGCCTTGAACTCAGAGCTCTGCCTGCCTCTGTCTCCTGAGTGCTGGCATTAAAAGCAAGTGCCACCACATCCAGCTGGTTTTTCATTTCTTTCAAAATACATTTATTTTATTATTATTTGTGTATGGATGTGTGTGTGCACGCATGTGTAGGTCTGAGTGCCCATGGATCCCAAAAAAGAATGTTAGCGCCCCTGGATCTGGAGTTAGAGATGGTTATGAGCCCCACAATGCAATGTGGACCAGAATCTGGTCCTCTACAAGTGCAGTAAGTGCTTTTCACCTGTGTGTGTGTGTGTGTGTGTGTGTGTGTGTGTGAGAGAGAGAGAGAGAGAGAGAGAGCACGTGCGTGTGTGTGCATTTGTCCGTGTGGGTAAAGGCATTGGCCTCACAAGCCCAATTAGATTTTATTGTCAAATTGATTCAACCTAGAGTCACCTGGGAAGAGGGAACAGCACTTACTGTGATCAGACATGTCTGTGGACGTGTCTATGACAGACTGTCTTGTTCTGGATAAGGGGGTGGGGGCTAGCCCATTCTGGGCAGTACCATCCCTATGCAGGTGGGTTGGGCTATATAAGAAAGTTAGCTAAGCCGGAGTCAATGAGTGAGCCAGTGAGCAGCCATGGTTTCTGCTTCAGTTCCTGCTTGAGCTCCTGCCCTGACTTCCCTCAATGATGGCCTGTGACCTGGAAGTGTAAGCAAAATAATCCTTTTCCTCCCCAAGTTGCTTTTGGTCTGAGTGCTTTATTTTCCATCCAAGTACTAACCAGGCCCCACCCTGCTTAGCTTTTGAAATCAGATGAGATTGGGCGAGTTCAGGGTGGTATGGCCATAGACAGCCCTTTATCTCAATAGAAAAATCGAAGACCTGTGTTACTCTTGGCTTCTCAGTTTGTTTTCTTCTCTTTTTGTTTGTTTGTTTGTCTGAGTTACAGGGAACTGAACCCAGGCCTCACACAGGCAAGGCAAGCAGCCTACCACCAAGCTAAGCACCCAGCTCTCTCTTAGATTAGCATGGATCTCCATGTGGGGAGCAAGTTCAGGGGCTTGTGCTCACCTAAGTTTTACCTCCAGTGATTAGAAAAACCACAAGATGCTCAAAACCTACATTCTAGACAAGAGCTCAGCAATGGCTTCCCATCTCCTCCTTAAATCCAACACCATTTTCTTCCCCTGCTGATAACTCTTCTCACTGTCTCCAGCCTTATCCTAGATTGGCCCTCCTGCTGGGGACAGTTCTCAAATGCACCAAGATCTTCCTTGCTGCTGTTCAACATAGCTACCCAGCTTGGAGTTCTCTAAGCCAGTGGTTCTCAGGCTGAGATGAACGACTCTTTCACTGGGGTCGCCTAAGACCATCAGAAAGTGCAGATGTTTATACTACAGTTCATAACATTAGCAAAATTACAGTTATGAAGTAGCAACAAAAATCATTTTATGATTGGGGTCACCACAACATGAGGTATTAAAGGTCACAGCGTTAGGAAGGTTGTGAACCACTGCACATCCACAAAGGCCAGAAGACTAGAAAATCCACAAGAGACAAGGAACAGTGCACAGAGAGCCCTTGACTTGGTAAACTGAAAGAGTTGGGACGACTCACCTGTATTTCACTTGCTTCTGGGAAATGGAGTCACTAGACTATATTTGAGCCTAAATTTGAACATGGAACACTCAAAATCTTAAAGGAGGGCAGTCCTGACCACAGCCTCTAAAACACCCATGTAAATAGAGGTTAAAAGATAGGCCAAGGAGGGGCTAGAGAGATGCCTCAGTTGGGGACATTCCCCAAAGCCATTCCTGAGGCTGGGGTACTCCTCCAGGCAGACCTGAGAATTGGTTCCTTTCAAAAATTCCCATCTGTCTTGTCTTGGGGGCAGTGAGGATCCAGCTCTTCTTGAAGGCATAGCAGAACTGCCCATCCCTGTCTTTAGGGGAAGTAAAGGTGACTGTCATGTATGGGGTGACAGTGGCTGTAAGAAAGGGAGGTGAGGCCAGCTCTGTCTCAGGGACAGAAACAGCAGCAAAAAGTCGGCTTGGAGGGTGACAGAGTGGAAAGGAAGCTGGAAGCCTCCAACCCCCAGGCTGCCGACCCAACGACCCAAGGGAGAAGCTCCCAAAGCAGAGGTGGCGCATTGGGGGAGGGGGGACCCGGGAACAACGACAGGGGGGGAGGATGGGAACAGACGACCCAAATGGAAGAGGAGTATTTCATCAGCATCCTGACAGTTAAAAATAACTGCACTTATTAGTTTAAGTGAGATCACCACAGGACTGGAAATTCACTGTCTGAAACACCGGAAGGAAAAAGCCTCTTCAGGGGATGAACTCTGCTTTAAAGAAGCCCCCGAGGCCCTGTGCGCATGCGAGCCAGGCCCCGTCTTCCCTCTGGGCATTTTAGCAGATGCCTGTCTGCCAGTTTTGAAGTTAGCACTCTTCATTCTCCCGGTCTTGGCAGAGGGGAGCAGCACCACAGTGACTCCACTCAGCCATGATGCGCCACCCAGAGAGAGGGTAGAGAGTATGCTGCTGGGGTAACCAGTTGAACCTCACCTATGCAAAGTAGGAAGCTCAAATTGTCTGAGCTGGGCCTACCCACCCCATGAGCAGTACTTTAAAGTATGTTCGAACCCCCCTGGCAAATTCCAGGACTTGCTTTGGCCAAGGAGGTGGACCTTCTCTCAGTAACCTATGTCAACTCTGTAGTCTATGAAGTCCCCCATCAGGGAAGAGCAGCCTCTCCACCACCAAACCTGAAGGGCTGTGAGGAATGGCTTACCCGGTCCATCTAAGGCAGGACAGCAGGACTGTAGGACATAGGGACAGGTTATGGTGGAAGATGGCAGCTTTCCTCAGCAGACACTCAGGTTGGGTGGGCTTTCTACCCTGTCAGTCAGCGCCTGAGAGTAACTCCTATAAGCTGACCACTAAGGCTTGACTTGAGTGGAGTCATTTCTTGTCCTGTCATTGGGGTCCTCTCTGAGGTGAGACGTCTCTTCACATCTCACTAAGAGAAACTCACTGCGCGGGAGGACACACGCAACCGTTTGTAAATTCTTCTTTGCTGCATTTGAGAGGAGGGTTGTAGACATGGTGCACTTCACCCCTGAGAGACTTTGCCATGCATTTCCTGTGAGCAAGGACGTTCCTCTACCCCAGCAGCAGTAATGATCAAAATCGGGGCATTTGGACATTGATGCCATGCTGTTCAATTCACAAGCCATATTCAAATATCATCAAATATAGTTGTTTTATATCTAGTCCAGGATACAGTCCCAGATTGCATTTCATTACCAAGTCTCTTCTCCTATTTTAATCTAGGACAGCTGATTAGGCTGCCTCTGTTTTTTCAGTTCTCTGCATTTTACTTTATTTTACTGGTGTGTGTGTGTGTGTGTAGTGTCTGTGTGTGAAGTGGGGGGAGTGTGTGTGTGATGTGTGTGTGTGATGTGTGTGTGTGATGTGTGTGTGTAGGTGTGTACGGGTAGATGTGTCTGTGGGTAGTGTCTGTGTGTAATGGAATGTCTGTAGGTGTGATGTATATGTGTATATAGTGTCTATTTGTACTGTGTGTGTGTGTATCTGTGTGTGCAGGTGTGCATGCCCACACACACTTTTGTGAAGGCCTAAGGAGGATACCAGGTGTCTCACTCCATCACTGCCAGCCTTACTCCCTCCAGGTTCGGTTTTCCTTTGAACCCAAACCTCACCATTGCAGCTAAGATGGAGGCTCATGAGCTACCTCCAAACCAAAAGCAGGCCATAGATTTATAAAGAGCCACAAAAATTGTAGGGCTACCAAGTTGTCGTTTTAAGTCACTTTACTCTGGAGTGGCACTTAATGTCATAAAAGCTATAGAGGACCTGATTCCTTGAGATCACTAAAAGAACCAGGTTCTGCTCTGTTTCCCTCAGGGGGCCAACACTGCCAATGTCTGGGATCCAAAGGGCCATTTGAATTTGGTTAAAAGACTGTCAGAGAGAGAGAGAGAGAGAGAGAGAGAGAGAGAGAGAGGCTGATCTTGCTCTCTCTCTACATGTTTGCAAAAACAAGGTTACATCTCTCTGACTGGACTGATGGAGAGATGGTTCTGATGGCCTTCCATAGAACCCAAAAAATGGAGACCCTTTCCTAGAGAGAAGGCTCATACTAAAAGACAGGTTGGTCACTGGCGAATGTGTGGCAAGTATCTACCAGTAACTTGTGACAGTGCTCACATTTACTGATTCTTCTGATGTTTTCCCTGGACAAGGCGATTTGCTGCAAACAGAGGCAGCCCAAGGATTTGTGCTTTTAATAACATGGTCTGGTGTTTCTAGTGTTGAGAGAAATCTGGGGCTGGGGAGAGGCCTCAGTGGGTAAGAGCGCTTGCTGGTAAGCCCGAGACCTGAGTTTGATGCCCAGGAGCCATGTGGAAGAAGAGAACTCTGAACTGCATGAGCTTTCTTCTGACCTACACACACACACACACACACACACATACTCACACACACACATACACACACACATACACTCACACACATACATACATACACACACATACACTCACACACATACATATATATACACTCACACATACACACATACATACACACACATACACACACATACACTCACACACACACATACACACACATACATACTCACACATACACACACATACACTCACACACACATACGTACATATACACACATACATACATACACACACACACACACAACGGTGGCACACATGTCTCCACATGTGTATATACACACACACAAACAAATGAGAACCATTTTAAGAGAAGTCTGGGAAGCCATGAGTTTGAAATGTACCTCCCAACCTAGACTGCATATAAAACTCCCTGGGGAGGTTTTTAAAAGCTCAGTGGTGGGGCCTAGCAGCTCATGCTCATATACTGGTACCACACTGGGGAGGTAGAGGCAGGAGGATCAGATGTCACTCTTGGCTACGTGGTGATTTCTAGTCTAGCCTTCATTACATGAAACCCTGTCTCAAAAGAACAAACACTCAATGCCCAGAACATTCAGATTAAATCCTTCAGGGCCAGCACCCACAGACTAGTATTTTTAACACTTCTCAGTGAGGAGCCAGGCAGAACTTGCTTCTGAGACCGACTAGCAAACCTGGCATTTTCTCCATCACACGAACAGCCCCACTCAGCAGCACACGTCTCTGATAATGAAGACCTACTCACCACAGCCGCTGAGGAACTTCCTGCACCCAGGCTGTTTTTCCCAACAGAAAGTTGAAATTTTCTCTCCGGCAGTTTCCTACATCCCATACATTTCTTTTTTTTCAGAAAAGGGATTTTTAAAGGTTTATTTATGGGGTTGGAGAGATGGTTCAGCAGTTAAGAGCTCTTGATCTGGGTTCAATTCCTAGCACTCACATGGCAGCTCTCAATTGTCTGTAATGCCTATTCCAGGGGATCTGACACCCTCATATAGACAGACATTCCAGCAAACTCCAATGCATGTAAAAATAAAATATGAAATAAAAATTTCAGTGCGCAGTAGTGGAGCATGCCTTTAATCCCAGCACTCAGGAGGCAGAGACAGGCGGATTTCTGAGTTCGAGGCCAGCCTGGTCTACAGAGTGAGTTCCAGGACAGCCAGGGCTACACAGAGAAACCCTGTCTCGAAAACCAAACCAAAACAACAACAAAAAAATTGAAATAAAAATTGTAAAAGATTTATTTAATTATTTTATGTGTATGAGTGTTTTGCCTGCATGTATGCATGTATGTATGTATGTGCACTACGTCTTGTAGAGGAACTGAATCCTCTACAAGAGCAACAAATGCTCTTAACTTCTGAGCCAATTCTCCAGCTCAGAAAAGGGATTATGTTAAGGTATGTCTTCACTAGGAAGAGAGAAGCTTAACCCTGACCATCAGGATCTGTAGCAGACACACCCAGAGCTCTAATCTCATTCCCTAGAAATCTGGACCTTCCCAGGCACAGGGTTCCTGATGGGCACCTTTACCTCTTTGTAGGAGAGTGTCATTGTAGTCATACAAACAAAAACCCAGAAGTCAACATTTCCTGACACGTCCATGGACCGATGATTGACAGCTATCACTTATTTATTTTATTTTTTCAAGACAGGTTTTTCTATGTAGCTTTGGCTATCTTGGAACTCTGTAGACCAGGCTGGCCTTGAACTCACAGAGATCTTCCTGCCTCTGCCTCTGCCTCCTGAGCCCTGAGATTAAAGGTATATGCCACCATCATCTGGCTTATCTATTTTATTTTTTAAAAATTATGTGTGTGTATGTGCCCACCAAATCCAGAAGAAGTTGTTGGAAGGTCCTTTGGAAGAGCAGTAAGTGATCTTAGCCACTGAGGCAGCCCTCTTTCCTCCCTGGGAAGACTCAATAAAGCATGTTCAGAGAAGTGTCTCCTCAGTGTGTTTGTCTAGACAGCCCACCCATGCTAACAGCTGCCACTCACAGCCTCCAGGACCCTTACAGACACTGACCTTCATCCTTAATACAAAGGGCATTGTACTTGGCACCGGGGACAGGGTAGCTGTCAATTCTCACATCAACAGCTCTGGAGACTGGCTGATCACTGCTTCCTTTGCTACACACGGTTGTTCTGAAACAGACAAAGGAGGAGCCTGGGTTAGGAAAGTGTCCTCGGGTTGAAAAGAATTATTTTCTTCTATCAGCTGAGTCATCAGATATTTGGATGATTCGTGACTTTTAGACAAAAGCATCCAAAAAGAAACATTCTCCACAGACAAAGGTCACGTTTTGGGAGACGCATGATGCTGAGGTTAACTCAAAGGAATCAGTTCAGCTGTCAGAGGCAATACTTTTTGATCCCTTCCACCATCTTTTTTTTCCTTTACTATGGAAAAATTAATCGAAGGAATCACTGGTGTTTATCTTTACATTCTATGTAATTACTGCATGTGCACATGTGTCTGAAGACCAGAGGACAGCATGGATCAGGTCTCACCTTCTACCACGCAGGATCCTGGTATTCAGGCTTGGCAGTAAGCACCAGTACCTGCTGAGCTTTTAAGCTCAAGTTTTAAGTTTTGAAAAGGTCTCATATTTGGGCGAAGCAGTTGATTGCAGAGTAACTAGGTTTGGTTTCCAGCACCTGTGCATGGTGGCTCGCTACCTCCTGTAACTCTCATCTCATCTGGATCTGTTACTTTTCACAGCTGTAGGCAAAACACCCAAGAAGAAAATAAACTCCAGGGGGTTTATTTGGTCCCATGGTTTCAGAGATTTCAGTCCACACAGCTGGAGAGATATAGGGGCGGGATCCACCTAGTCTTGGCGCCAGAGGCTGATCACGTGACTGAAGACCAGGATACAAAATGTGACAGGAATCAGGCTGTGCAAGTAAACTCGAAGGCCAGGCCCCCAGTGATCAGCTTGGTCAGCTTGGCCTCACACTGTAAACGTGCCACAGGACCCTCCCTACAAATAGTGTTTCCAGTCTGGGGACAAGCATTCAAATCAGGAGCTCACAGGAGATGATTCAAATCCAAACTATAGTCACCTCTAGGAAATTATAAACAACAAAGGTAAATGACTCCAGAGGCCAGAACATGCTGGAAGGGCCAAGCAAGAAGAGAGCAAAGACCAGAGACCTGGAGTACACAGAGCAGCAGAAACAAGAGAGACCCTGGTTTGACAAGGCTGAAGGAGAGAACTGACTTTGAAAAGTTGTTCTCTGACTGGACAGTGGTGGCTCACGCTTTTAGTCCCACCACTTGGGAGGCCGAGTCAGGTAGAGTTTGAGCTACACGTAGAGAAATGCTGTCTCAAAAAGCAGAACAAAACAACAACAAAAAAGAAAAATAAAACAGAAAAGAAAAGTTGTCCTCTGGTTTCCGTGTGTGTGTGTGTGTGTGTGTGTGTGTGTGTGTGTGTTCCAAAAGCTGATACGCACATGCACATATACACACAAGTAAATGATAAATAAATCGAACATGCTAGAAGCCACAGTCCATTCCACATAGCCTGTTCTGCTATCCCTGCAGGCCAATTGCTGAGCTCCATATATATCTAGGTAATCCAGCTGTGGTGGTTGGAGACTTACCCAAGGGTGCCATCCGCCAGCCAGCCTGTTGTGCACACTGCAGAGGCGCAGTCTTGGACCACCCTCTTCAGCTCCCCAGCAGACACCAGGTGGGCACCCCTGCTCTTGCAGGAGAGCCGAGCTGCCTCCAGGTCCAGGCCCTGAGAGCCATTCTGAGAGTCCAGCACAAAGAGCTTCCCTGTGCAGGATGAGAGAGATAGGTGGACAGTGAGGTCCGAGGCACTGTGAAGGAAGCACCATGGTTGTCTGCAGACACTGGTGCACACCAGCCCTGGAGCCTGGTGCCCAAGAGGGCTTCAAACGAGTGAGCTCAAATCATCCTCCAGCCTTGTCTTCCCGTCTGTCTGGAACAAGAGCAGGACACCGAGTCTCACCTGTTCTAGTCTACTGTACAAACAAACAAAAGTGTAACTTGGGGTGCAGAGATAGACTGGTTGGTTAGGTGTTTCTCTTGGGGGCTTAAGGACCCCAAGATTGATCTGTGGAAACCACATAGAAATCAAGCCAAGCACGCTGTTGACTTTAATTCCAGCCTTTTTTTTTTTTTTTTTTTTTTTTTTGGTTTTTCAAGACAGGGTTTCTCTGTATAGCCCTGGCTGTCCTGGAACTCACTCTGTAGACCAGGCTGGCCTTCAACTCAAAAATCCACCTGCCTCTGCCTCCCAAGTGCTGGGATTAAAGGCGTGTGCCACCACTGCCCGGCTAATTCCAGCTTTGAAGGGGTGGAAACAGGTAGCTTATGGGCTCACTGCCAGCCAGCCTGGCCTACCTGAGGAGTTTCAGGCCAGTGAGAACAGTGAGAGACTCATGTCTCAAGAGTCCAAGGTTGGCAGCATCTGAGGACAACAGCTGAAGTTGCTCTCTGGATTCCACATGCATATACACCACATATGCACTTTCTGTGTGTCTCTGTTTCTGTCTCTGTCTCTCTCTCT
>JADRCH010000034.1:5401598-5416332 GCA_019843965.1 Rhynchomys soricoides
TGGGTGTCTTGGTGCCCAGGATTCTGAGGCAGTCCTCACTGCTCCCTTCTGCCTTCCTTGCCTTGGGGTGTCCCTGACATAGCAGGTACTTTACTTCTCCTGGTCTCTTGTCTTAGGACACTACAGGGACTCCCCACAACCAAATCACTTATGTCTGGTAGCTTCTGTCTTGCTGTGAAAGACAAGGACATCACCTGTCACACCCTGCCACCCTAAAGCCCATTTGCCACTAAAGAGCTTGGAGTGCACTCTGTGTGTGTGTGTGTGTGTGTGTGTGTGTGTGTGTGTGGCCATGAATGGAAAGAGAGGAGAGAACCCAGGCTGCAAGCAAGGGAGGGCTTCCAGGGGAAAAAACAAACCGTGGATTAGGGAGCATGGTGACCACTGACAGTGTTGTCAGAATTACACACGTAAATTCATGTGTATCAGATCTATTGTGTTTGGAAAACACTGTTGCCTTGAAGTCAGCCCCACCTCTTACTCCTGCAGTTTTGTCTGCCTTGTCTTTGATGTAGATCCCTGAGCCTTAACAAGCATTTTTCTTTCAAAAACAAAAGAATGGTGGGGCAGTGGTGGCGCATGCCTTTAATCCCAGCACTTGGGGGGCAGAGGCAGGCAGATGTCTGAGTTCCAGGCCAGCCTGGTCTACAGAGTAAATTCCAGGACAACCAGAGCTGTGAAGTACTGTCTTGAAAAATAAACAAAACAAAACAAAAAATAAAGAAGAAAAGCCAAAAGAACAACCAAAATCTTTGCAAAATCAACCCAATTTTGAATATTCCTTAATTTCCTCAAGGAATTAAATCACTTTGGGGCTGATCACATGATTTCAGGCTGCTAATCCTAATGACCTGACTTCCAATCCCCTAAACTTGGTTGATGGAGAGAACCAATTCTCACCATTGACCTCTGCCCTCCACACAAAATGAGATTTAAGACTGTACTAACATCTCTAAAAAATCATTTTGAATCTCCGCACAAGAAAACTCAAACCCACAGATTTCACTACCAAAGCAAAGAAATAAGAAAATAAAAGTGTATTTTACAAAGCCCCAAACCCTTTTAGACAAGAGAGAAGGAAACTACCTTCCTTCTCATGAAGAACGAAACAGACCCTGATCATAAAGCCTGTCAGCAAATTCCAGGCTCAGTTTTTATCTTCTTTTCCCAGCATTCTCTCCACGATCGGCACTGAGAACCAGGGTTCCCTCCGAGCGTGGCACTGAGAACCAGCGTTCGCTCCGCTCGTGGCACTGAGAACCAGGGTTTCCTCCAAGCGTGGCCCTGAGAACCAGGGTTCTCTCCACGATTGGCAATGAGAACTAGGTTTTCCTCTATGCATGGCAAGGAGAAGCAAACTCAGGCTCTCTGGAGACTAAGCAATCTTAACTGCTGAGCTATCTCTCCAGCTCCAACTCCCCCCCCCCTTCTTAATCTTAAAAAATTAAGATCCATTTCTTTTATTATTTTCTGTGTATATGTGTTTACCTGAGTGTATGTCTCTGCAACCTGTGCACACTTGGTGTCTTTAGAAGCCAGAAGAGGGAATCAGATCCCCTGGGACTGGAGTTACAGAGGGTTGTAAGCCACCATGTGGGGATACTGGGACTCAAACCCTGGTCCTCTGGAAGAGCAGTCACTTAACCACTGAGCCATCTTTCTAGCCCAAGGCCTAGTAATTTTTACTTGTTTTTCAGATTATCCTGCATTAAGTAAGACATTTCTTTCTTCCTTTTTTTTTAAAAAAAGAAGATTTATTTATTTACTTTATGAGCACAGTGTAGTTGTCTTCAGACACACCAGAAAAGGGCATCAGATCCCATTACAGATGGTTATGAGCCACCATGTGGTTGCTGGGAATTGAACTCAGAACCTCTGGAAGAGCAGTCAGTCCTCTTAACCACTGAGCCATCTCTCCAGCCCGTAAATAAAACATTTCTTATACTGAGGTAGGTAGCACACACTTTGAATCCCAGCACTTTGGAGGCAGAGGCAGGGGGATCACTGTGAGTTGGAGGTCATCCTGGTACATAATGAGGCCTTCTCTAAACAAACAACAGGAGACAACCTCGTGCCTCAACTCTCCAGAGCATCTTTATTTTTAAATCTCCTCAGTGACAGAAGTTGCTCTTGTTATGTTCACCAAGCAGACCATTGCTCTTCTGTGGTGTTTGGTTAGTTTGGTTTGATTTTTTTCCAGACAGGGTTTCTCTGTGTAGCCCCAGCTGTCCTGGAACTCACTCTGTAGACCAGGCCGGCCTCGAGCTCAGAGATCTGCCTGCCTCTGCCTCCTTAGCACTGGGATTAAAGGTGTGTGCCACCATGCCTGGCTATCTCTGGGCATTTTTAAAGCTCCCTGATAGAAGGGCCCATTTCTCTTCACTATTCTGTCTTTGTCAGCAAGGGTGTTACCCGGCATGCAGTAGCTACTTTGTACACTTGGGCTGCATTAATGAATTTTCTTCTGAAGTCATCACCCAAATAATTCATTTGCATTTAGTTAATTTGAAGGGTTTTTTTTTTCTCATTTCAAAAATCAAAAAGTAAGGTTTTAAGAGATAACTTAGTCAGTAGGTAAAGGGCTTGCTGCTCTAATCTGAGGGTTTAAATTCAATCCCTAGCTCCCACACAGGTAGGCAAAATGGCTCAGGGGTAAGGGAGCTTGTCTCGTGAACTCGAGAACCTGAATTTGATCCTTGAACCCTAGAAAATGTCAAAGAAGAGAAAAGACTCCCAAAAGTTGTCTTTGACCTTCGATTGTGAATGTGGCAGGTGCCCCACCCCCAAAACATAAACTCTGAGTATGGCTACCCATGCCTGTAATCCCAGCACTGGGGAGGTAGAGACAGGGGAATGTCTGGGACTTAATAAGATTGTTCCAGGTTCATTGAGAGACCTTGTCTCAAAAAACAAGGTGGGGAAGCCGGAACTACTCAGTGGTTAAGAGCATAAACTGCCCTTGTGGAGGACCAGAGTTTGGTTCCCGGCACCCACACAGGGTGGCTTACAACCCCTGGAATGCCACTCCTGGGCAATCCCACATCACCAGTCTCAGAAGGCGCCTACACTCATTTGCATGCATGCATGCGTGCACACACACACACTATAATTAAAAATAATAAAAAATAAAAATATATATTTTAAACCCCGAAAACGTAGAAAGGATTAAGGAAGACAGTTGGTGCCAACTGCTGGACTCCACAAGAAGTGAACATGCACAGCCCATACACACACAAATGAAAAGCAAAGTAAGATGCAGAAGTGCAGTGGTCCCTCTCCTTTGTGTATGAGAGACATATTGAATTAGTCACCCATAAACTAAATGTTTTTGTTTAAATTTTAATTTTTTAAAAATTTATTTTATGTAGGTGAGTACACAGTCACTGTCTTCAGACACACCAGAAGAGGGCATTGGTTCTACAGATGGTTGTGAACAACCATGTGGTTGCTGGGAATTGAACTCAGGACCTCTGGAAGAGCAGTTAGTGCTCTTCACTGCTGAGCCATCTCTTCAAGCCCCTAAATTTTAATTTTTTGAGAGACTGTTCTTTTTTTTTGTCCAAATCTCTTCAAATCTCTATAATAAGGATTCTCAGCTAAACAGTCAATCCTCCTCCCTGCATAGACTCAGATAAGTAGGTGGTGGGAGACGGGTAAACACAGACCCAGGGAGGGATCTGTTCACAATATGCTTTTTGGCTCTCCCATGGCTCCACTATACAATGGAGGGCTTAGCAAGCAGAGTTTTCTTAAAGTGAAGTGTGCTCATAATTCATAGGCCAAGTGAAGAGAGGAAAATGGAAGGGGGGGAAGGGAGGGAGGAAGCAGGAAGCGTTTCCAGCAAGAACAAATACACACGCTAGGGCCCCTCAGTTTCTCCTTGCTAGGTGACAATCACACCTTCTCTTTCCTATACTCCTTCCCAAGCCATATAGGCACAAAACTTTGGTCTTTATCCATGTGGCATTCCGCTTAAGTGTTCATAATGGGGTGAAACTCAATAAACATCATGGAAAGAGATTTTGGTCGAAGGAATTAAAGTTGGAAAAAAGTAGACATTGTTCAAAAGTTAGTACTAACCCCAACCCATTCTACGTGAATTCTTTAAAATCAGTTGAATTTTCATAACTCAGCGTCAGGCCAGAAATCCAAAGCATTACCCGTGGAAGTACTACAAAGAGGTTCCGTATGGCAGCAATGGAATGTTCTAGAATTAGATGTGCAAACATTGTACAACAAAATTAAACCACAGTTCTACATTTTTAAGTGGTAATTTTTATGAGGCATATCTAGATTTCTAAAAACAATCTTTAAATTAATTTTTTTTATTTTAAAAAATTGGGGCGGAGGCTCGGTGGTGAGATATTTCTACAGTGCTGCCACATAAATTAATTGGTAATTAATTAGGAGTCATTAACAACCTTTAGAGTTGAAATATGTTCTCTCTTAACACTTAAAGACATGGCCAGGGTTCCCAAGCTCTTACTTAGAGCATGACACATACAAACCTGGCACCTGTAGTTTCTGTGAAGTGACAGTGTCCCCTCACCGTTTTCTCAAGCACCGGGATTTATTTCCCTGATCTTCAGCTTCGTCCCTTATGCTTTACCAGATTAAAATGACTATATTTTAATCTACGCAAATCTTCCTAAATAAGCCGAGAGCTTTTCGCCCCTATTGGTTGAGGTTGTCCTAAGGGTGGACTTTCTAGAAACCCTCCGGGGCTGAGGACAGCACACTCCCTTCATGTCCTCCCTCCAGCTCCTGTTCAGAGGGGTTTTGTCTAAACACAGCTGAATTAGCTTTTCAAACGGAAATTGTACTGACACAGGGCTCTAATCACACTAGTTTAAGGCAAGTATCAAAAGCCGAATTCAAGGGCCTGTGAGATGGCTCAGTGGTAAGGGTGCTTGCTGCCAAGCCTGATGACCTGAATTCCACCCCAGGGACCCACACAGTGCATGGGAAGGAGTGAATCCTTCAAGTTGCCCCCCCCCTCCCCAGACAAGGTTTCTCTGTGTAGCCCTGGCTGTCCTGGAACTCACTCTGTAGACCAGGCTGGCCTCGAACTCAGAAATCTGCCTGTCTCTGCCTCCCAAGTGCTGGGATTAAAGGTGTGCGCCACCACTGCCCCGCTCAAGTTGTCTTCTGACTTCCACTCTCATACTATGGTAAGTATGCCTGTAAACACTCCCGCACCCGTTTGTAAAATTAAAACAGAATTCAGATTTTAAAAACAAAGTAAAACACACAGAGAGAGTAAATACTAAATGTTTTTAAAAAATTAAGCTGAATTCGGGTTCAATAAGACAAAGTAGGTCAACGTCATCTGGCCACTACCTGGTTTTCCATCTCCTGTCTCAAGGCATCCGCCCCCACCTGGCAGTTCGCCCCCCCCCCTTCTGTTTGTTTTTAAATCGTGTGTCCCATGTCTCCCAACACCCCCAAGCACCTCAGCTGGAGCTGTGTTCTCTACCCGGGACACTCTGCTTCCCCGCTGGCCCGGGGTATTGATCCCCACTCAAGATCTTCCCGGACAACTCATGGATTTTCTAACCTCAGCCTCGGGAAGGGGCACCCACTTAATAGACGTTGAGAAACGGAGGAAGGTGAAAAATCAGTCCCAGCAGGGAAAGGTCGAGGGCAGCCTAGACGTGACTCCAGAGCTCTCTCTCCGGGGCTGGAGGTGGCGGGAAGCGCGGGGAAGGGCCGGGGCGGTGATGCTGGGGCGCAGGGTGGCTGGTCCCAGGCAGCATCTCCGCCCGATTGGTCTCCCGGTTGCGGAACACTCACCCTCAGCTCGCACGGGGGGCGGCTGCAGAGCCAGCAGGAGCAGCGCGGCGCAGAGCGCAGGCAGGCTGCGGGGCGTGGGCCATCGCCGCCCCGCGCTCATGGTGGTGGCGTCTGCGGGCCGGAGAGGTCCGGGGGATGCTGGTGCTGCGTCCGGGGATGCTGCGGGAGTCGCAGCCTGGAGCGCTGGGATCCGCGAACTCCCGGGGTCTCGGTGGCGCCACCCAGACGGCTGCAGTCCGGCTCCGCCTTCGCGCCTGGCACCTGGGAGCCCCGGTGCCAAAAGGGGCTGCGCCCGGGGCTGGGAGGGCGGGCAATGGGTACCCCCGAGGGGAGGACGGTCGCTACGCAGGGTTGGACTGGGCGCAGGCTTATACACAGAACCTTCTTTAAACGAACCGTTTTTTTTTTTTAAATGAAGAAGGGAAGCTGTTGATTTGCTAGCCTCGGTCCTTAGGGCAGAGAGCTCCTCCGTCCTATTAGGAAAAGACCATCTTGGGGTTGGGGATGTGGCTCAGTTGGCAGAGGGCTTTGCCTGGCAGACGCGGAGCCTGAGTTCTATTCCCCAGCACCGCAGAGAACAGGGCGTGGTAGCAATTGCGGGTAATCTCAGCACACTAGGAGGATGGCAGAGGTAGAGGAAGCACATCTAATTTAAGTATTCCCTTCAAAGGCATTTCCTACATCACCCTAGCGTTCCTGAACATCATTACCACTCAGATCTTACCACTCAGATCTTGGTGACCTCCAGAGCGGGTGGAATTCCCAGGTTTGGAGAGCGGGTGATCTGAGAAGCTATGCTCTTAAGTAAGCATCTTGGTAAATCAGCCCCAAGGTTGATCCCTTCCAAATCGTAGGGTCCTGTCTCTCAAGCATCTGCTCAGTGGAGAGCTCATAAACCCAGCTCTTTTGCCTGGCCTGGTGGCCAATGTCCCTGTAATCCTGGCCTTCTGGAGACTAAGGCAGTAGAATTGCTGCCAGTTCCAGGCCAGCATGGGCTACATAGCAAGACCCTGTCTCAATCACGCAATCAATAAAGAACAATAGCATTGTTAAGATTAGTACACCAACGGCTCTGTACAGTTTGTAAATCCCCACCATATTAATGTATGCAGTCAACAAATGGGTATCATGTGCCCATAATGCAGCTGCCCGTGTGCTGGGTGATAACGATGTCATAGTTCGTCCTTTTGAAAAGTCCTGTTTAGGCAAGCCAAATGCTAAAGGGTGAACAAGAGTTTGGTGGTGCTAAGCCATGAGTAACTGACTGTCTGCAGTTAGTGAACCAGGACACGGACATGGGAAGAATTTGCTTCCTTTTTACAGTATGGTCTGGGATTTGAACCACATTGGGCGTAAGCCAGACGTCATTTTTCAGCTCACATTATTTACATGAGCCAAAGCTAGCCTGGAACTCACTATTTAGCCCAGGTTAACCTCACACTCACATCCTTCCCACCTACACCCCCACAGATAGTGAGTGCTACTGTAGCCCAGGGCTTTGCAACTTTCATTAGTGTGTGTGTGTGTATGTGTGTGACTCAGGTCATAAGAAGGCAAGTGCCTTTAACAACCCAAATTATCTTGCTAGTCCCTACATAAGTTTCAGACTACACTAAAAAGACATCCACTCTCCTCCAAAGCCACCAGCCCAGCCCGGGTTTCCCATTTAAAACAGAGGTATCTGAGGGAGTTAATGGAGCAGGGATGATAATCATTCCCATGTAAGTATAAATGAATTTACTTAGCTACTTTCAGTTTAGCAGTTGGCAAGACAACCTAGGGGGTGAGATTCCACATGTCTGGGCTGGAGGAGACACTGAAAGCTGTTTGTGAGGACACCCAGAGACCCATCCGTGGGCAATGCCCGCTAACATCCTAGAAGTCATTCTGAAACTCACTACCTAACCCTGATGGCATTTCAAACATTATCTTTGCTCAGGTTTGTCTTGGCCTGTCCTCCTCCAGGGAAATAGTATGTTCTAGAGGTATAATTTGTGTAAGCAGTGAGGAAAACTGTCCAGCTGTCTCCCATGAGTGTATGTGCTTGCCTCCTGTCCCAGAAAGCTGTGGTGTCTATACGGAAAAAAACAAAACCAGACATCCACGGGAAGATTTGTTCAGATCTGCTCCTAGTTCCCTCATTTGCGCCAATCAGGGGCAGCTTGGGCATCATCAGTGGATGAACAGCGTGACACATGGTGACATGTTCAAGTGAAATATAATACCACTGGCAAGGAGAAGATCAAAGCACGATGCTAAGAGGCTGGACACTTGCCTGCCCAGCATGCACAAAACCCTGGGTTCAACCCCAGTGTGGTCATCTGTGGGGTATGGGTGCATGCCTTCAATTCCAGCATCTTCAGATGTAGAGGCAGGAGGCTCAAGGGTCAGAAGTTCAAGGTCATTTTTAGCTATATAAAGTGCAGCCTAAGCTTGCAAAAAAATATCATAAAAACAGGCCAGCAAGAAGTCCCAAATGCAGAAGGTGCTTGCCTAGAAGCCTCTGACCTGATTCAGTCCCTGCAGCCTGCACAGTGGAAGGAGAGAGCCAACTCCCTTGGGTGGTCCTCTGACCTCCACATTCAAACTGGGGCAAACCCATCCACACATCCACAAATAAACCAATGTTAAAAACACACACACCAAAATAAATAAATCAAACCAAATAAGGATGAAAAGCAGCCAAATGCGAAAAGATTTGCCCATATGATTCCACTGATATGAAATTTGATTCAAAACGTGGAAAAAAAAAAAAACAAAAATTCAGCCAGGTGTGGTGTAGCTCACCTTTAATACGGGTTTGGGAGGCTGAGACAAGAGGCAATCTTAGGGGTTCAAAGTCAGCCTGGTCTACAGAATGAGCTCCAGGACAGCCATGGCTACACAGAGAAACCCTGTCTGGAAAACCATAATAGATAGATAGATAGATAGATAGATAGATAGATAGATAGATAGATAGACGGACATAAATACATACTTTTTTTTTTTTAAGGAAAAATAAATCAGAGATGAGAAGGCCTGTGGTACTGGGTAGCTACTTCCTGCAATGGATCCATCACCTCCAGAGGGAGGAAGAATCCTGCTCCAAGGTTCTACAAGCAGCGATCAGTTGCCAAGGGAGAGAAGACTCTTTGGTGGAGCTGCCTGCAGGTTGAGCAGAAGCCTCAGGGTTGTCACTCAAGCTTGGGCGGGCCTTTCAGGGATGCCGCTGAGCTTGGGTGACACATGCTCCACGGAGTAACCCGAATAAACTCAGCTGGTTCATCTTGCTAGATTTGGGCTGAACTTTTTCTTCAATCTGTCGATAGTGTCCTATCTGGGGGGAGTAGACGTCTGCTCCTGTCTCCCCAGGAAAGCCCCCATAATACCAGTCACCCCAAAGTTGCCCAGAGGGACAGGAACACAAGTCTGAAGGATCTCTGGAGAATCAGGTGAGTGTAGACATTTGTCAAAGCCCACTATACTATGTATTTGAAGTTTTATTCCACAAGTAATTGATTAAATACTTAAAAAAAAAAAATACATTCACACTGGATGGTGGTACTGCGCGCCCTTAAGGAATCTCTGAGTTTGAGGCTACTTGGTCTATAGAGCAAGTTCAGGACAGCCCAGCCTACACAGAGAAACCCTGTAATAAACAAACAAACAAACAAACATGATGATGATGATGAATTTAGTTACTTATCTGAGGGGCAAAAACATTTAATGAAAAGACCATACTGAGATGTGGGCGGGGTTAAGAGATGCTGAAGTTCCGGGGTGGAGCAACTGGGTCTGGGAGGGGAGGTTGGGATGTTCCCAAGCCAGGCAGGAAACAGAGCCATAGCCTGGGAAATTACTTAATAGGAAAAGAACATGTGTGAACAGGAGAACCCAGGTTCAGTTCTCCAGCAACCACAAAACATCTGAGCACAGCGCCTGTAGTCCGGCGTTGTTGGGGTGGAGAGGCAGATCCTGGGCATGCGCACTGGGTGGCAGTTGAGGCAGAGTCTCATTTAGTTTGCTTTTCTTTTCGCTGAGATAAATCACTGACCAAAAGGAACCTGGGAGCAAGTGACAGTGGTAGAGACACGACACAGAAGGTCATATCACACCCACGACTGCCTGGTGGGGCTGTGTCCTGTTGAGTCTGGTTGGGGGTTTTGTCTGTTTCTTTGCCAACTTGATGCAATATCCAGTTATTTGGGAAGAGGAACCTCAGTTGAGGAGATGCCTTCATAACACTGGCCTGCAGGCATGCCAGTGGGGCATTTTCATGTTTAGTGATTGATGTGGGAGGGCCCAGCTGACTACGGGCAGGGCCACCCATGGGCAGGGGTCCTGACTGGTATGAGAGGAGAAGTCCAGGAGAGCAAGCAAATATGTGCGCACTCATTTCTCTCTACTTTAAACTATTGTCTAGGTTAAGCTTTCTTTTCTTTTCTTTCTTTCTTTTTTTTTTTTTTTTTTATTTTTCAAAACAGGGTTTCTCTGTGTAACCTTGGCCGCCCTGGAACTCACTCTGTAGACCTGGCTGGCCTCGAACTCAGAAATCTGCCTCCCTAGTGCTAAGATTAAAGGCGTGCGCCACCACTGCCGAGCTAAGTTAGGCTTTCTATTGCTGTAATAAACACCATGACCAAAGGCAACCCGGGGAGTGTTTTAGGTAGGGTTTAATTGCTGTGAAGAGACACCATGACCACAGCAATGCTTATGAAGAACAGTTTATCGGGGCTGGCTTACAGCTTCTGACGTTTAGTTCATTATCATCATGGTGAAAAGCATGTCGACAATCAGGCAGACCTGGTGCTGGAGAGGTTGCTGAGAGTTCTACAACTGGATTCCCAGGCAGCAGGAAGATAGCGTGACACTGGGCCTGATACCCCAAAGCCTACCCTCAGTGACATACTTCCTCCAACAAGGCCACACCCACTCCAACGAGGCCACACCCACTCCAACAAGGCCACACCCACTCCAACAAGGCCACACCCACTCCAACGAGGCCACACCCACTCCAACGAGGCCACACTCACTCCAACGAGGCCACACCCACTCCAACGAGGCCACACCCACTCCAATAAGGCCACACCTACTCCAACAAGGCCAGCAGTGCTGCCTAATAAAGCACCTCCCTAAGAGCCTGTGGGGGCCATTTTCATTCAAACCACCACAGGGAGGAAAGGGTTTATTTTTCTTATAGTTTACAGTCCATGATGCAGGAGCACAAGTCAGGAACCTGGAAGCAGGCCTATAGAGGGCACGGAGAAATTCTGCTTACTGTCTTGCTACAATGGCTAACTTATTAAGACATGCCCACAAGCCTCCCTGAGGTAGACAATCACGCATTGAAACTCTCTTCCCGAGTGATTCTAGGTTGTGTCACGATCACGGTCTGAAGCCGTCACGAAGCCGGTATGAGTTGGCTGCTTGCACATGGCCTGGGTGGTCCGGGTTCGTTGCTGGCAACTCCTTTCTGAAACGTTTCTGGAGCAGTGGGTGCTCCTTTCATTGACCCTGAGATCAGCCAGTGTGTGATTGACACCTGCCTCTAGCTACAGGCGCAGACTCAAGGAGACAGTGAGTATGTTAGCTGTAGGCAAGCTGCTTCTGAAGAAGTGGGAGTAAGCTGTTGACCGGGGTTAACAGCCACACAGTGGGCCTCAGAGTGTGTTGATTTCTCCCAGCAATGACAGCAACACCCAGGACAGTAGCGTCATTTGGAATAGGATGCAAGACAAATTCGAATTTAAGAAACTAATATTTTTCCAAATTCTTCTGGCTTTTGCTCTGGTAAACAGGGAGGATGCTGTGAAGGAACAGGTGTCCTGGCTCATTTTTTTTTTTAACCTATGCACAGGCTCTCAGTATCTGTCCAGTCTAAGACTGAGCCAGTGTTTTCATTGCTCTGATGAACTTCCTGTGGCTGGTTAGATGGCTCATCAGCTATGGGTGCTTGCCACCATGACTGATGACCTGAGTTCAATTATTCTCAGTTAATGCTCTCTCTCTCTCTCTCTCTCTCTCTCTCTCTCTCTCTCTCTCTCACACACACACACACACACACACACACACCACACCTAATTAAAAAATTTTAAATGTCTGGTGTGGTAGTATACACCTTTAACCCTATCAATCAGAAGGCAGAGGCAGGTGGAGCTCTGTGAGTTCAGGGCTAGCCCGGTCTACTTAGAGATTCCAGTGCAACCAGTGTCATGGTGAGACTTTATCAAAAACAAACAAAACTAACAATAACAACAGTGACAAAAACCCTAAAATGGAAAAAATTTTAAAATAAATACGGATGGTATAATTAACACAATCCGGACTAGTGCCCAGCTTTCTAGCCTTCACCAGACTGTGTCTCCCAGAACACCCACTACCTTCGGTGTCTATCTTTTGTCCGTCTCTCCAGGAAACCACAGCTGCATCTCACCATCTGCTGCGTCCTTGCTCCAGGATGTCTTGGTTTCCAGGGAAGCCTTTTCTGTACTGCTTCCTACTTCCTGTGTGCTTTGTTTCAAGGGACAAGATCTTGTCATGTAACCCAGGATAGCCACATGTGCCAGAGCCTCAGCCTCCTGAGTGCTAGCATTTGAGGTATATGTCACTGTCAGCTCCCTTCCGAGCCGCGGTTTCATTTGTTCTGACCCAATACCTTTTCCTATTCCATTTCTTACAGCCTCACTGTTGTTCTTTATTCTTTTTAAAGATGAAGCTGGCTTCTCTGAAACTCTCCGGTTCAAGGGATCCTCCTCTCTCTGTCTCCCTACTTCCTGCTTTGTTCCATGTTCCTGAATACAACACCCTAGCTCCACCAGACCAGTAGGGTTAGTTTGAGGGGATTTTTTTTTTTTTTTTTAAAAGACGGGGTCTCACTATGTAGCAGTGGCTGGCTCAGAACTCACTAGTAGACCAGGCTTGCCGCAAACTCACAGAGATCCTCCTGCCTCTGCTCCTTGAGTGCGTGCTGGGATGAAAGGCCAGTGCTCATGAGGCCACTGAGGGATGTGTCCTGGGACAATGGTACAAATCGCCAGTCCAATCCCTAGAGGTCTCCATCTTAAATACAGATGTTTTTAAAACTTACAGGAAGGAGCGTGGGCTTTAATACCTGTACTGGCTGGTTTTGTGTGTCAACTTGACACAAGCTGAAGTTATCACAGAGAAAGGAGTTTCAGTTGAGAAGATGCCTCCATGTGATCCAGCTGTAAGGCATTTTCTCAATTAGTGATCAAGGTGGAGAGGGCCCCTTGTGGGTGGGACCATCTGTGGGCTGGTAGTCTTGGGCTCTATAAGAAAGTAGGCTGAGCAAGCCAGGGGGGGAAACAAGCAAGCCAGTAAGCAGCATTCCTCCATGGCCTCTGCATCAGCTCCTGCTTCCTGACCTGCTTGAGTTCCAGTCCTGACTTCCTTTGGTGATGAACAGCAATGTGGAAGTGTAAGCTCAATAAACCCTTTCCTCCCCAACTTGCATCTTGGTCAAGATGTTTATGCAGGAATAGAATCCCTGACTAAGACAATACCCTAGTCCTAGCAGTCTGGAAGCCAGTCTTCCACTAGGAGCCTTCAGATGAAGAGGTCGAACTCAGTTCCTGCTGCACCATGCCTGCCTGAATGCTGCCATGCTCTTGCCTTGATGATAATGGACTGAATCTCTGATCCTGCAAGCCAGCCCCAATTAAATTCTGTTCTTACAAGACTTGCCTTGGTCATGGTGTCTATTCTCAGCAGTAAAACCCTAATTAAGACACAGGCTAAACACTCACCACCAGAAGGTATGTCACCAGATTGCCATGAGAGTTCCCTGCATTACTTCTTCACTACGGCCATCAATGTGTTTACCACCAGGGTTCAGTGAATCACTCTCTTTCACAAGTGTGTCCCCGAAGTGATTCAGAGAATTACAGTTCCGAGCTTAACAGATCTCTGCGCCATGTTTGATTGCAGTGCCCTGAAACTTCTCATTTAATAGCTTCAAAGTCAGAGCAAAACACAGCTCTCACCTTAAAGAGAACAAGAGACAGTCTGTTCTGGGGCCATTTGAATGACCATGGACCAGGAACCCAGTTTAGGTTACCCCAAATTCTATGTTTCAACGTAGAATCAATTTTATAGCTTTATAGAACAAAGAACATTGTAAATAAAGGCAAGTTTAAAATACATTATGGAGTCCATCCATGTGGTAGTCTGAATGAGAATGGCTCCCATAGGCTCATATGTTTGAGTGCTTGGTCTCCAGTAAGTGGAACTGTTTGGGAAGGACTAGGAGGTGTGGCCTTGTTGGAGGAGGTGTGTCACTAGGGGTGGCTTTGAGGTTTCAAAAGCCCGCACCATTTCCCGTTAGCTCTCTGCCTACTGTTTATGGATCATATGTAAGCTCTCAGCTACTGCTACAGGGCCATGCCTGCCTGTTTGCTGCCTGCCTGTCTGTTGCCTGCCTGTCTGCTACTTGTCTGCCTGCCTGCCTGCTGCCTACCTGCCTGCCTGTCTGCTGCCTACCTGCCTGCCTGTCTGCCTGCTTGCCTGTCTGCCTGCCTGCCTGTCTGCTGCTTGCCTGTCTGTTGCCTGCCTGTCTGCTGCTTGCCTGTCTGCTGCTTGCCTGTCTGCTACTTGTCTGCCTGCCTGTCTGTCTGTCTGTTGCCTGCCTGCCTGCCTGCCTGCTTGCTGCCTACCAGTCTGTCTACTGCCATGTTTCCACTGACAGGAAGCCCTGCCTCAAAGGTCAGAGTCTGACATTACCAGAAAGCTTTGAGCTTGGTGAAAAATGGCGGACTCCCTTAGTCAACAGGGCTTCTCTACCTGGGGGATCCTGGACATCCAGGATCTGAGGAACGTCATGCAGCCCTTAGAGAAATTACAGGTCCAACTCCCTTTCTCTCGATAAGAAATCTATTCAGCAAGTACCTGAGATTCCTGGAATCCCTCCTCATGTTGATAAGGTATCTCAGCCTTAACCCAATGA
>JADRCH010000034.1:5416342-5482741 GCA_019843965.1 Rhynchomys soricoides
CCATACCCAACCAAGGAAAGACCACATCCCACCAAGGGAGGACCACATCCCACCAAGGCAGGACCACACCCCACCAAGGCAGGACCACACCCCACCAAGGCAGGACCACACCCAACCAAGGAAGGACCACATCCCACCAAGGGAGGACCACACCCAACCAAGGAAGGACCACATCCCACCAAGGCAGGACCACACCCCACCAAGGGAGGACCACACCCAACCAAGGAAGGACCACATCTCACCAAGGGAGGACCACATCCCACCAAGGCAGGACCACACCCCACCAAGGGAGGACCACATCCCACCATGTTGGTTATAGACTCTACTATCCTCTGAATCTGTGCCTCAGATTAAATGTTTCTTTTATAGGTTTCCTTGGTCATGGTGTAGAAGCTTTGCCACAGGCCTCAGATGCTATCTGGTGACATTCTTAGCTCAGGGACCTGCAACATTCCAACCTCTCCATACCCTTGCAGCTTTTTTATTTGGTTGGTTGATTTGAGATTTGTTTGTTTAAGACAGGGTTTCTCTGTGTAGCCCTGGCTGTCCTGGAACTCCCTCTGCAGACAAGGCTGGCCTCCAACTCATAGGGACCCACCTGCCTCTGCTTCCTGAGTGCTAGGATAAAAGATGTGTGATGCCATGTCTGACCATTACTGCAGTTTTAACCAACTAGTGAGTGTTTGCAGATAGCTACTTTCCGGGAATTCTTGGTCACAGCAAGAACTCTATGGATTTTGTATCATCATCATCATCATCATCATCATCATCATCACCACCATCATCACCACCATCATCACCACCACCACCGTCCTCTTCCTACTTAACGCACACCATGTGAGATGTAATGCCTAAATAGTTCCCCCAGAATCAAGACATCTGGTGAAACAGAAGTGCCTGCCCGAGTGGCCTCGCCTCAGATGCTCTGTTCCACTGAACTTCTAAGGATGAGGTTTCCCATCCAAATACCCGCCCTCACCAGGGAGAGCAGCAGGGTTCCTGTTTATCCCCCAGAAGCAGGCTTCAGTTTTCTGCCAGCCTGGGATATTATTCAAACAAGCCAACCACTCCCTGTCAGTGCTACCAGGCATCACCCCACCCTCCTGTTACCACAAAGCCGGCCTCTAAACGGCCTCTAACAGCCTATCCTCATTCACCAAACTCAGCTGCTGATGGCAGCCCTCAGGTGGTCAGTACAGCGTGAGGCCTTCACCTAAAGAGCTACCTCGGGTTCCTTTGTCAGCACAGCTGAGTGCTCTGAAGTCTTCAGAACCTCACCGCTTCCCCTGAACACCAAAAGCCACCACTCCCAAGAGGCAGGTCAGAAAGACACAGGCACAAAGCTGGAGCCAAGCAAGGAGGGTGGACCAGGGCCTTGACGCCGACCTCACACCCCACCTCAGCAGAAAGAATGGGGTGCACAGGTGAGCTGCATGGAGCACGAGACTGGGTTTGCAAACAGGCTGTCTTCAAACTCAGAGAGACTCCCCAGCCTCTGCCTCCTGAGTGCTGGGATTAAAGGCGTGCGCACCACAGCCTGGCTCTAGTTTGTTTTAATTTATGTATTCTTCTCCACATTACTATTATTACTATTTCGTGGGAGGAGGGGCTCACAGCGAAAGTAAGAGACAGCTTTTGAGGTTGGTTCATGGAATCTTGGGGTTGAATTCAGGTCCTCGCTGTCCGAGTTTGCTTTGTTTTCTCTGTGATAAACACCGTGACCTTGAGCAACTCGGGGTCGAAAGGTTAATGTCGGCCTGTGGGGAAGCCAGGTCAGGAGCTCCAGGCAGGAGCCTGCCCACACATCGTGCGCGAGCACTGCTTGCTGGCTTTCTTCTTTTTATTTTTTGCTTTATTTCATTTCTTGTATATAGGTATTTTGCGGCATGTTTGCAGTGCCCAAAAATGCCAGAAGAGGGCGACAGTCCCTGGGAATGGAATCACAGATAGGAGTGAGCTTCTTTGTAGGAGTGGAGAACAGAACCTAACCCCTCCCTCTGTAGAAACTGCTAGCGCTCTTAAAGGCTTCTGCTTCCCGATGACGCTCCATCCGCTTGCTTTCTTATACAGCCCACGACCCCTGCCTAGGGATGGCACCACCCACAATGGGCTGGGCCCTCCTCTATTGATTAGCAATGAGGTTTTCTAGTCCCACAGACACCGGCTACTGGCCAGTGTGATGGACGCAGTTCCTCAGTCGAGGTTCCCTCTTCCGAGATGACGTTGGGTTTGTGTAAAGTGACACCAAGTTAGAGAGCATCAGGCTTTCTTTCCCGCCAAGCCATCCTCCTGGCTCCAAATCCACCATTTTTTATTGTGTTTGTATTTTGTATTGTTTACCATCTTCCTGCGTTTTCTTCTTGTCCGACTCCTGTCCTCAAGCTCATCATAATGCTTCCTCCGGTTTAGGGCTCTGCTCCCCTTGGCTTCCCGCCATAACTCTGCATGCACCCAGCAGGAGTAAACACCCCAAGTTGTTACATTTACAGATGAAGACTAAAGTGTGATCAGACCCTGTCATACTGGACTATCCTCAGAGCGAAACCGCTACCATCTTCATGATCACCTGTGCCGGATCCCCCAAAATCCCAGCCGGGCTTGTTGCCCTTCCTGGAAGGAGAGGACACGGAAGTGTCGTGGGACCCTCACTTGAGTGTCCAGCCACTCTGCCCAACCCGCTGTGTGCAGTTCTGCTCTAACTGCACACAACCTTGAGGTTTCTGGGCGGGGCTAGTGGAGGTCGGTGGGGAAGGATGCTGGAAGGAGCTCCGTCTACACAGCCATAGAAGAGCCATCAGCTGAGAGCAGACCCTTCAGTTCGGCCCTGCTAAGGCCACCTGTGCACAGGTCTGTGACCCTCACCACTAGCTCTGTAAGTAAGCCCCATTCACTGTGTCTTAGTCAGGGTTTCTACTCCTGCACAAACATCATGACCAAGAAGCAAGTTGGGGAGGAAAGGGTTTATTGAGCTTACACTACCGTATTGCTGTTCATCACCAAAGGAAGTCAGGACTGGAATTCAAGCAGGTCAGGAAGCAGAAGCTGATGCAGAAGCCATGGAGGGATGTTTCTTACTGGCTTGCTTCCCCTGGCTTGCTCAGCTGGCTTTCTTAAAGAGCCCAAGACTACCAGCCCAGGGATGGTACCACCCACAAGAGGTCCTCCCCCCTTGATCGCTAATTGAGAAAATGCCTTACTGCTGGATCTCGTGGAGGCATTTTCTCAACTGAAGCTCCTTTCTCTGTGATAACTCCAGCTTGTGTCAAGTTGACACACAAAACCAGCCAGTACACGCTGGTTGTTTCCCAAGAGTGGACTTTGGGACCATAGGAAGAGGGATGTCTCGAGCTTGCCATGGGAAGAGACTTCAGGAGCACCGAGTCCCATTGTTTACATTCAAAAGATTTTGTTTGAAATGGGCATAGCGGTGCAAGGCCGTAATCCAACAATTCAAGCACTAGTAAATCAGGAGAATTATGATTTTGAGGCTGGCTTACGGGACTTAGTAAGACTCAAAGTCAAACATGAAAGAGAGGCAGGCTGACTGCGTAATTCAGTGGCGAAGTGCCTGACTACCATTTCAGGAGGCCTTGCTTTCAATCCCCAGTACTACAGAAGGGGAACAGGCATTGGAGAGCCGCCCAGCAGCTCTGCATGCTTGCTGCTCTTCCAGAGAGACTGGCATTCAGTTCCCAGCACCCAGGTTGGGCAGCTCACAGTTCTGAGGAATTGGATGCCCTTTCCTGGCCTCCATGCTCACCCAAACAAATGCGGTTACACTCACACATATGCAGAAAAAAACAAATTTTTAAAAATTTTAAATAGGGAGGAAGGGAAGGAGAAATGACAAGAGGGAGGAGAGAAAGGTAATTAAACCACAGGAAGGACAGGCCGCCTGTTCATATCAGTGTATATGAGAGAGAAGCTGCATGGGGCACCTTGTGCCTGCACAGCTGGGCCACTGTGATTATGCTTATGGGTCTGTCCCTTTCCACACTGTGGGGATGGAGTCTTACAATCTCCACATTGTTCGGAGGGTTTACACTGCTCCTATCCTGGTGCCTGATGTGTACTGGCTGGTGAAGGGTTGCTGAATGAGAAAAGGAATTTCCACAACACTGAAGATTTCTCTCCCACAATCCTTCTGGTTCTACATCCCACCATTTCAGAACTCAGTGTCTGCAGTACCTTCACCGAGTAGTCCTGCTGGTAACTAAGCCCACTCCCTCCACAGATGACCCCCTCCCACACCTTGCCCCGACAGCTGGGTAACTTGGCTCCTGAATAGGACATTTAGGCCATAGATGCTTCTGTCTCACCTGGCTCACTACTCCATATGTTCTTGAGGACAGAGAACACATCCTGAGGATGGAGAGCACATCCTGTCTAGATTGCTTGCTTTAGTTTAAGTTGCATGAACAAGGACATGGGTTCTCTTTCATTGACATATTCTCATTGCACATGGCATTGGGGTCACACAGCAGGTCTCTCTCTCTGGCCTGTCAGGTACTTTGACCATCTCTCCCCCCCGCCCCTCTTTCTCTTCTCTTCTCCCCTCTGCCTCCCCTGTTACTCTCCTCTCTTCCCCTCCTCTTCTCGATTTCATATCACATATGCATGTGTATGTCTGTCTATTTATATATAGATGTATAGAGATGGATTTATACAGCTATAAAGAATTCTATGACTCACAAATGAGATTTGTCTAAACCTGGCTTACTGTGTTTAATGTGACGGTCTCCGGTTTCATCCAACTTCCAGCATACAGCACCATTTGATTCTTTTATAAAAAATACTCTTTTTTTTTTTTTTTTTTTTTTGCGCATTACATGCATGCAGTTGCCCAAGGAGGCCACAAGAGGGCATCAGGTCCTCCGGAGCTGGAGTCACAGGTGGTTCTGAGCTGCTGGGTTTGAGCGTTGGGAACCAAACTCAGTTTCTCTAAAAGAGCATCAGGCAGCTCTTAAGCACTCTGCTCTCTCCCTCCAGCCCCATCAGTCCCATCTTTGTAGATGAATAAAATTCCACTGTGAAAAGTGATGGTTGAATCCACTGTTCACTTGACAGGCTCTAGATCCACCTAGAAAACAAATCTCTGGATGTGTTCATGAGAGAATACTGGGTTAGGTAAATTGAGAAGACCCATCCTTACTGTAAGTAGTAATATTCTGTGGCTGAGGTCTTGGACCAAAAGGTGAGCAACCATGAGGAGCTGGGCACCAGGTAAAAAGCCGGGGGTGGTGGTGCCCATCTTTAATCTCATCCCTGGGTACAGAGACAAGAAGATCTCCAAGGTTCACTGGCCAGCTAGCCTGACTGGACCAGTGTACCTGAGGTTCGGTGAGGGACCCTGGAGGGAGACACGCAGCATCCATTTCCAGTATTCACATACATACATGTGTGCACACAGGAAAACATATACATGCAAGGAACACACACACACACACACACACACACACACACAGACTAAAAAGCCATCTGAGGGCCAGCTTCCATTTCTCTTAACTTCCTAACCGGCATTCAAATCAGCCCTCCGCTTCTCCTCTTTCTCCTGTGCCCTTTTCCAGCAGAATGAGCCAAAATCACCCTTTCTCCCCTAAGTTGCTGTTGTTAAGTACTTGGTCACAACAATGAGAAAAGTGACGAAGACACGGCGCTGGTCACGCCTTCATGGGCCTTTCATCTGTTGTTCTACTCCTAGGCTGATCATAGAACTTGGGCACAGCACTGTTGGCCAATGTGGAGATTCAGATGTCTCTACAGCAAGATCTCTAAGGTCCCATCACGTGCACACTGATGCACTGGGGAGTGGAATAGCTGAGTAGTTCTGGCTTCAGAATTTTTAAATGTTTATTTATTTATGCTTATTTACTTATTTGGTGTGTGTGTGTGTGTTTGTGCATGCGTGTGTGCATATACACATATCTGTGAATCCAGTGTCTTCCTCAGTTGCTCTCCACTTTATATTTTGAAACAGGGTCGCTCATTGAACAACAGCCCATCAATTAGCTAGACTGGCTGGCCAGCCAACTCCAGGGATCCTCCTGTTTCTACCTCCCCAGAACTGGAATTGTTTGCATGTTGCCCCCATGGCTGGCTTTTCCCATGGGTGACAGAAATTTGAACTCAGGTCCCTCCGACTGCATAGGACTTTACCAACTGAACTGTCCCCAGTACCTCGGTGTCTGCTCTGTAGGATGACAGCCCTATTATGGTGGTTTTTTTTCTGCCTCTTGTGGCTACGGCAGGACTAGGCACATCTTGCACATCTGATTAGGCTTTGCTAAGTCCAAGGATGGCTCCATGTGCCTGCAGAGCAGCATTATAGCCCCCAGTATAGAATTTCAGACCCATTTGATGTGCAGCAGCCTTACAAATTATCTTGCCACCAGCCTGCAGCTACCAAAGGCACTGAAAAAAACCCAGAGCACAATGTGGCATTTACTTGTGGGCTGCCTTGGAGGCCCCGGAGGCTGTGGGCTGGGTCCCGGTAAACACAGGCTGCACTGAAGAGCCACTGTGGACACTGGACTCCTTTCAAGTTGCTCCGGGGTCTGAAGCCGATTTGCAGCTGGACCCAAGTCATTGCCAAGACTGCTCCCTGCCTCCCAACCCTCAATTTACCTCCCCTGCCTCTTTTAAAAATCAACTAAAAGAAACCATCTAGGGAGAAGCTGTTAGCCTGCAGGCTGCCAATGGCAGGAGACTTTTGTTTATGCACAGGGTTAGTGCTTAATCTGCAGAGCAGGGAACAATCCTCAGAGAGGGGTGCTGAAAACTGGACCCCAAAAGAAGCCCCATCTGAAGTTGGAAGGAAGGCAGTTCAGAGATGCCAAGGAGAAGGCCTGGCGCGCACAGGAGTCTTACTTCTGGGTGGGTTTTGTCCCTGGCTGCTTCTGTGCTGGCATTTCAGGGACCCTGGGAAGTTCCCAGTCTCCCAGGAAGCCCCTGCAGGCTCCAGATGGTATCCTGCCTTCTTCTTCCTTTCTTGTTGAAATGCAGATGGTCCTGAGAGGGACAGCACTGGTAAAATCTCATATTTAAAGCCTGTGGTTAATTCTGGCTTTTGTGATTTAATCCGCAAGTTTCTTGGCGCCTCCCTTAACTCTTCTGGACCTGGGTTGCTTTTTTCTAGCACACATCATAATGTCGCCTAGGTAGAGGTTTTGTTTGTTTAAAAACAGGATCCCACAGGCTGGACAGATGCATCGGTGGGTTAAAAGTGTGTGTGGCTTTTGCAGGGGACCAGAGCTCAGTTCCCACCTTTTAACTCCAGATCCAAATCCAGGGATCTGATGCCTCTGGCTCCAGGGGGCATCTACACTCAGGGGCATTCCCATCCTTCACATATACACAGAACCAAGGACAGGAGAGGAGAGGAGAGAGAGACAGAGAGCTTTAGAGATCACAAATTAACCGCTGAGACAAATCCTTGCTTTGAGAAACAACTAAGCTGACCTTCTCCGTTGACCCCTGTGGGAGTCAGTAACAGTGACAGCCCTTTTAGGGGCTATCTATCCAAGACTGATCCCAGATAGTCCGTGGATTAGTGGTCTTACTGTACCCATTGGTAGACGCGTGTTTGTCAGTCTCCGTGCCCAGACCTTTGTATCTAGGAATGGTTGTCTTTGTACGGGACGCAGCAAACCCTTCTCTAACGCTCTGCAGAGATAAAACTGTTCCTCCGAGATCTCCGCTCACCCTACTCCCACCCCCCTTGCTTGGCAAGTACTGAACTTGCACCCAGGACACTTGTTAGGTGAACAAATCCACCCTGAACTCCACCTTCTATGAGAAGATGTGGTTGAGGGGTTCAAGATCGGCCAGGATTGAGTGCATTTCACCAATTTATTGAAGGTTAATCATTCCTTTGTACGCTGTTTCTGGTTCTGCTGCACAAAGCCCAGTGAAGGCAGAGGTGACTTTTAAGGAGAAACTCCTTTTTCTGTTGGGGGCACAGGTCTCTTCCCTGAAGCTAGAGTGCCCCCTACAGTTTGAATCTGAAACAACCCTTTCCCTCTACACACAGACTCTTTATTTCAAATGCTTGTCCCCAGGGGCTATTTTGGGAGGCTCTGGCCCTTGGGGAAGTAGGGAGTAGCCGGGAGAATCTGTTTAGGGACAGGTTTCTATAAGTCACACCTGCCCTTGCTTTCTCCTCATGCTATGCTTCCTGGTTTGCTTTTGCCACACACCACCATTCTGCTATGCAGTGGGCTAGCCTGCCCTCCCTGCCTAGGTAGACAGAAATCTCCAGAGCAGAGAGCCAAAGCAAGCCTTTCTCTCACACTTGCCGCAGCAATGCCGTGGTAACTACCATCTCACGCTGTTAAATTTGTCAGAGCATGGACACAAACCCACGCCATCCTAGAGAGGGAGATGACGTGAGGTTATCTTGGGCTTGTCACAGGAGGCCACCTGGACAGGAAGAAGACTAAGGTTTACATCAGCGGTTCCAAGTCAAGAGATGCAAGGAATTTCAAAACAGAGGAGCAACCATGAGAGACATGGAAACCCAAACCAGCAGAGGAGCCTGAACCTGACGCAGGTTGCACATTTTGATCATTAGCTGTCGCATGTCAGTTTCTGAACCAAAACTGTTTGCAATGAAAAATAGCAAGGCAGAAAGGTCAAGACCAGCCTGGGTTACACAGCGAGTCTTCTGCCCCTTCAAAACCCAAAGAATAGCAGTGTAGCTTAGTGGTGGAGCCTCACTTAGCATGTGAAGGTTTTACATTCCATCCCTGGCACTGCCAAAAAGGGGGAAAAAGAAACAAACAAACCCCAAGAACAAACAAAAACCAAAACCACAAACAAAAACAAACAAACCACAGGGTGTACTGAAGGTTTGAGGGACAGGAGGAATCACTGCATTAAATAGTTCAAAGGAAGGCTACAGGGATGGCTCAGTGGGTAAGGGCACTGGCTGCACTGCAGAGGACTTGGGTTTGGTTTCCAGCACCCACATCAGATAACATGCAACCACTGGAAACTCCACCTCCAGGGGGTCTGACGCCCTCTTCTGGCCTACACAGGTACCTGCATACAAAAACAAATCTTAAGAAATAGCTCAAAGGAATAGGGCAAACTGAAAGAGATCACCTACTGTGTATAGTCCACAGATCACTCTTGTCCAACATTGGTTCCTATTTTTCTGGTTTCTTGACACAGGGTCATGATGTGTAGCCCCGGCTGGCTTGTATTGGCTATGTGACCAAGGCTGGTCTCAAACTCACGACAGATCCTAGCCTCTCTATTACTAGGATTATAGCCATATACCACCACGTTCAACCCTTGGCAGCTTTGACTTATTTTGTTGTTTGTTTTAAAACAGGATCTAGCTATGGAAGCCATGTCTGCTTTGAGTTGCTGTGTAGTCAAGACTTGCCTTAAACTCAGGATGTAGTCCAGGCTGACCCAGAATTTTATGGCAGTCTCTCTGTCCTAGCTTCTCATATGCTGAGAGTTTAGGTATGTGCTACTATGTCTGGATCAACTTGTGTCATTTAAACATGTGTGAATTAATTTGGAACCTCAGTTTATTATTTACTTTTGTATATGAAATGGAATACAATATTTTCTATTTTTTAACATCATACACTAGAGGCTAAACCCACTTACTACGTGATAGCAAATCAATAACAATTAGCTTAATCATCTAAACACAACAGGCTAGGCATACCTATCTAAGTATAAAAGTGGGTCAGGAGAGGTAGCTCAGTGCTTAAGAGCATGCACTGCTCTTGAATGGACCCAAGTTCAATTCCCAGTCCTGTGTCCAGGTTGCTCCCAACTGTAAATCCAGTTTAGGGATCCAACACCTCCTTCTGACCCCTGAGAAGGACAGAAGGATACTTCAACTCTCTCTCTCTCTCTCTCTCTCTCTCTCTCTCACACACACACACACACACACACACACACTAATAATGATAATAATAATAACAATAACAATAGATTTTTGAATCAAAAAGAATTATGCAAGTTTTCTAGGTAGTTAGTTATGTGGCAGATTTTTCCTGGAGAGACACGACATGCACCTCTATGCACCCCAGAAAGGGGACCATGACAGACAGAGGGGTTAGGACTACACCACTGTCCGGTTTGGTGTGAATCACTAAGTTTTTATTGGGGTTCCAGTGCATTTTATTGGGGTGAAGTGCATTTTTTGTTTCGTTTTGTTTTTTCTTTTTAACAAGGACAGTGATGACTGGAAAGTGACTGCATCACCAGGAAGCTCATCCCACAGGATGATGGGTGAGCTCCCAGGAGCCTTAATTCTGGAGCTTTCTGCGCAGCAGCAGACAGACCAGCAGTCCGAGCTCTCTCCTCTCTGCTGTCTGCTGGGCAGGGTCTCCTTCCCAGGTGCTTGACTCCAGGTTTACAGTGCTAGGGAGGAATGGGAGTATTCCACATTTAGCCATGTAATCAGTGCATTGGGAAGCAGGTGGATCTCCGAGTTTGAGGCCAGCCTAGTCTGCAGAGTGAGTTTTGGGACAACCTGGGCTACACAGTAAAATCATGTCTTGAAAAACATCAAACAAACAAACAAACAAACATCCAGGTTTCTGTTCTTTTTCTCCCAGACCCTTGAGCTGTGCTTACTCACTGAGGCTGGTGAGCTTCTTCCTCATCCCTCCTGGAGAGAACGTTTCACTCAAAGGAAACTTCTGAACAACAGTGATGTAAAACTGACTTTAACCATTCAGGCCCTGGGAACAAAAGAAATCCTTTTCTGTTTTCCCTTTACTGAGGTCAGCAGAGAGCTGACAGGACAAGCAAAGAGCCTAGCCATAGGGAAGGCCTCTGGCCAGAAACAAGCTGCTTGGCACTTGGCCCCTGCATGCATGCCGTACAAAGGTGACAGAAGATGGAAGACTCACCCAGTGCAATCTGATTTGGCAGCCCAACTTTAGGGCTGAGTTGTGGTTGGAATCCAGAAAGGGCTGCAGAACACCGGGTAGTGCCACAGACATGCAGGCTCTGTGGACCCCAGCAGGCGCTTGACCAAAGCCTGATCAAGCCTGGCAGAGGGCATCGCCCGGCATCGGCTACCTCTCAGACTGCTAGGCATGCCTGCTGTCTGTTACACCCCCGCACCGCACCCCCGCACCCCACCCCCGTTTACTCCAATGCTGCCCATTAAAAAGGTGGCCAAGCTGGTATTTATTGGAAGAGGTGGAAATATGGGAGAAGGATTCGAAGCCCACTGGTTTTCATGCCGGTGTGATTCAATGCTACATCCTTCCTGTCTACTGACTTTTAAGGCAGCTCTGCCAGACTCTGCGGGAGCAAATGAGCCAATGAAAGGATTGCGTTGTAGCTGCCCGGGCAGCTTTGGAGCTTTATCTTCATTTGCACGGAAAAAACCAAAACCAAAACCAAAACCAATTCTAACTCCACATTGCACACGAATGTGCAATGTGTGCCTTCAGGAGTAGAGAGGAAAGGGTGGCGAGAAGGACGGCATTATCAGTGGAAAAGCTCCCTGCCAAAATGAGCAGGATGCAGTCCGGACTACTTAGGTGCAGGTGTGGACGGAACACTGGGGGAAGCGGAGGGGAAGTGGGGCATTTTCAGTGCTAGAGCAGGAACAGTATGAACGGAGAATTGAAAATAACCCCCAGAGGTGGAGAGATGGCTTAGCTGGCAAAGTGCTTGCTGGGCAAACATGAGGGCTGGGGTTCAATGCTCAGCATCCCCATAAAAGGTGGCCCTGGGCCTGGAAGGATGGTTCAAAAGTTAACATTGGACTGCTGTCCCAAAAGACCCAAGTTTGGTTCCCAGCATCCATGTCAGGCAGCTCAGAACCTCCTGTACCCCCAGCTCCAGGGAATCTGACACCTCTGGCCTCCAGGACACCTGCGTTCACTTATACATACCTACATGTGCACATATAGTAAGAAAATAATTTAAAACACCTGGGCCTAGGGCTGAAGCGATGGCTCACTGGTTAAGAGCACTGACTGCTCTTCCAGAGGTCCTGAGTTCAATTCCCAGCAACCACATGGTGGCTCACAACCATCTGTAATGGGATCTGATGCCCTCTTCTGGTGTGTTTGAAGACAGCTGCAGTGTACTCATATACATAAAATAAATAAATCTTTAACCTGGGCTGCCTAGGGCTAGAGAAATCAAGACAAACAGATCCTTGAGGCTCACTGGCTAACCAGTCAACTTACTCACTTGGTAAATTCTGAGCCAATGAGAGACATCTCTCAAAAACAAAACGCACCCATTAATGACATTCAAGGCTGGCTTCTGGCCTCTTCTCAAGTGTATCACATGAGCGCGCGCGCACACACACACACACACACACACACACACTGCCCCCTCTGTCCCATGAACATTCATGCACACAAATAATTCCTATCTAGAAGTATTAAAACATAGGGCCTAGGAAGAGGCAATCATTTGCAATACTTGTGGCTGAGGTGACAGAATGATAAACTATAGACCAGAAGGAAATATGTAATGATACCCTGTCCCAAAAGACCAAACACCAAATAAACACACTCAAAATAATTTTTTAAAAAAATCTCCAGATGTTAGAAGCTGTCTGGTGAAATGATGCTGTCATTCGCCAAAGGTCTCTGTACTAATCCCAAAATGTCTTTACCCCACTTATAACACTGACTTGTTCAAATTCTTAATTAAGATTAATTCATCTATCTTGTAAAAAATGCAATATCAGAAGCCTGTATTATTATGAGTTGGTATGTATAATTTTTAAAAGACTAAATTGGTCATAGTGCCTCATGCTGTAACATGGTTACTCCAGAGGTGGATGTAGGAAGATCAGATTCCAAGGTCATCTTCAAGTACTTAGGGAGTTCAAGGCCAGCCAGGACTACCCAAGACCCTATGTCAGAGGGAAAAAAAAGAGATGAGGTAAATTTATACATTTGAATTTAAATGTCAAGGCATATGATTAGAAAAAAAAAACAAAGAAAATTTTTTAAATTTAAGTGAGGGAGGGTGAAGGAGAACAGGCATGGATTTTCTTCAGTTGCTGAAAAGATACAGTCTCACAGATCTAAAAGACACAAAGCCAAGTGGGACAAAGCTAGAGAGGGAGAAACGGTTCAGGAGTTAGGAGTGTGATGAGGGTCCCATTATGGTTCCCACTGGTCATCATCCAGCTCCTGGGGATCCAGTGTCCTCTTCCAGCATCTGCCGGCCCTGCTGTCAGGTACACATAACCCCAGCACACACACATACACATAATTAACAGATAAGATCTTGGGGCTGGAGAGATGGCTCCGTGGTTAAGAGCACTGGCTGCTCTTCCCGTTCAATTCCTGGCAATCACATAGTGGGGCATAACCATCTATAATGGGATTGGATGCCCTTTTCTGTCATGAAGGCAAATAGAGTACTCATAGCATAAATAAATAAATCTTAAGTAAAATAAACGGGGCTGGAGAGATGCCTCAGTGGTTAAGAGCACTAACAGCTCTCCCAGAGGACTCGGTTCCCAGCACCTACACATTGGCTCAAACGCCTGCAATTCTAGTTCCAGGGGATCCAACACTTTCTTCTGGCTCCCATGGACACTATTCATGTATATGGTGCACAGATGTACATGCAGGAAAAACACCCATACACATAAAAAAAAATGAATAAATCCTCAAAAAACACAAACTCTTTAAAAACTACAGAGTTATACCTAGGTATAATAAAAGCTACTGGAGTCATATTACAGAAAACATCTTATAACTAGTTAAGGAAAAAGAAGGAACATAAAATCATTCATAGTAACTATGAACACATTAAATTTGTGTATTCAAAGCTAAGACATCTCATATTAAAGACACAATATGGCATGCATCTCTCTGTTGACATATTAAACTCATCTATTCAGAGAGGAGACTATCTATGAATGTTTATGAAACAAGCCTGTCTGTTGGTTATCTGTTCATCTGCCAATCATTTAAGACCAGCCTTTCAAAGAACACAACACAGGATATTTGAAAACAAAGGAGAAGAGGAAGATAGACTAGACTCACACTGGCAAAGCAGTAATCGTGAATAAATGGTACTTAAGTTGTGACGTTCAGAACAGAGAGGATATCTTGGATAGAGAATGATAAACCACCAAGACGATATCAGCTAGGAATGTGTCAGGGACAGGGCTGGAGAGATGGCTCAACTGTTAAGAGCACTGACTGCTCTTCCAGAGGTCCTGAGTTCAATTCCCAGCAGCCACACAGCAGCTCACAACTGTCTGTAACTCCAGTTCCAGAGGATCTGACACCCTCACACAGACAAACATGAGTGCACATTAAATAAAATAATGAACTTTTTTTTTTAAAAAAGAACATGTCAACACAGCTTTTCTTAAGAACAGCTTGAGGGGGCTGGTGAGCAGGCTGGTGAGAGGGCTCAGCACAGCAGGCAAAGGTGGTTGCCATGATGTCTGATTCTGATCCAGGGTGTCATGCCTTAGGAGGAGAGCCCCAAGTCCTAAGAGTTGTCCTCTGTCCTCTGCCCTCCATGTGCTGTGGCACCCAGACATCCCTACATCCCCTATAAATAAATGCCTTAAAAAAAAAAAGGACAGCTTTGAGGGATTGGGGCGTAGCTCGGTTGACAGGTGTTCACTTAACATGCACAAAGCCCTGGCTTTGCTCCCCAGTACTGCACAAACCCAGTGTGGGAGCTTCCATCCGTAACTCCAGCTCTGAGAAGATAAAAAAGGGAGAGTCAGAAGTTCAAGGCCATCCTCAGCTACATCATGTGAGCTCAAGGACAGCCTGTACTACTTGAGACCCTGTCTTTTTACTTATTTGTAATTATGTATATATAATGAATGTTTCTGTGTATATGTTCATGTGTGCGTATTTGTGAGTGCCCACGTGTGTGCGCCACAGTGCACACATGGAGGTCAGAGAACGACATCAGGTGTCCTTGCCTTCCACCTGCTTTGAGGCAGCGTGTCCTACTGGTCACCTTTGCATAAACCAAGCTACCCGGCCACAGAGTTCAGGGATGCTCCCATCTCACTCTAAGAGTGCTGCGCTGTGCAGATACTGAGGATTCTCACTTCTTCCACTGCAAGCCCTCTATTCTTTGAGCAACCTCCCAGCCCAATCTTCAGGCTATCTTTTAGTGGCTTTGCTCCCTGCCTCTTCCTTGGGACCTTCTTGATGTGGACAAATCAGGAACTCACCAAGTGCTAGCCACCAGCTCGGTAACCATCAGCCATTCACTAGGCTCCTTCCTATCCAAGCTAATGTGGTGGGCAGTTCAGAGGTTCCCACACAAACTCATCCAGCAGCAGTGCTTGTGCTGCAGACACAGAGTCTCGTGTTGCCTCTGCAGCGGTTGCTGGACTGGTTATGTGAAACCCCAGGAAGGACAGCTAATGCAGAGGAAATGTCTCAAGCCTGCTCCTCATCCCTCAACCCCCCTACCCAATGCCAGACGTGTGTGGCAGGGAGGTTATTTTTGGTTCCAGTATGTATAGTCTGTTTAGGAAGTCGTCTGTTCTGGAAGTTAGGGGGAAAGGCTGTAAAGTGTAACAAAGGAGCTCACCAAAGCTCAGAGGTCACCAAAGGAGAGATGATGGACTGATGTCATCAGGCTTGTCAGCAAGCACCTTTATCTGGCTAGCCCTATCGCTGGCCCCCACCTTAATTTTCGTTGAGGCAGAGTCTCACTCTGCAGCCCAGACTGGCCTCAGACTTGGAGCAATGCTCTTCCCTCAGCTTCCCAAGTGCTAGCATTGCAGATGTGAATGCAATGCCTTGCACTTGTTTGTTTTGAGACAGGGTCTGACTCTATAGCTCAGACTGTCCTTGAATTTAATATGTAGTCATAAGAGGCCTTGAACTCCATATCCATGTCTATGTGTATATCTAGGTCATCTATATCTATGTGCATCTGCCCCCTCAAGCATGCATCTGCATGAGTTTACGAGTACCACATACATGTAGTAGCTCTTGGAGGCCAGAGATATTGGGTACCCTGGGACTAGAGTTTAAAGTAGTTGCGAGCTACCTGATGTGCGGAACCCAGGACCTCTGCAAGAGCTGTAAGCACCCTTAACTACTGGGCCATGTCTCCAGTCCCAACCTCCTAACATCTTGCTTTTTAAAATATGTACGAAATTATTCTTTGAAAGAATCTTGAGAAGAATGTGGTTGACTTCATGTATATTCATGAATATACATGTATATTCTCTAAGCAAAAATAAGACACAATCCTTAAGAAATGCAGAGTCTATAACTTAAAATGATGTGGAAAAAAACCCATAATAGGTAACCAGTCTAAGATACTTTAAAAATGTATGTGTCTTACTTACTTTTCTATTGCTGTGATAAAGCAACTTATAGAAGAGTTTATTAGGTGCTTATGGTTCCAGAGGGTTAAAGTCCATGACTATCATAGTGGGGAGCATAGCAGCAAGCAGGCAGGCAGGCAGGCAGACAGGCATAACACTGGAGCCATAGCTGAGAGCTTATATCCTGACCCACAAAGCAAGGCTGAGAGAGATAACTGGGAATGGCATGGTCTTTTTAAACCTCAAAACCCACACCCAGTGACACAGCTCCTCCAACAAGACCACACCTCCTAATCCTTCCCAAACAGTTCCACCAACTGGGGAATAAATATTCAAACATATGAGCCTACCAGGGCCATTATCATTTAAATAACCATAGTGTGCTTGGAAAGCAAACTAAAGTAAGCTTTAGCTTGATTTGTGTTTTGCCAGATATATTCTGGGTTATTTAGAATGACTTCTACTGTTCAGTAGCAAAGGTGGTGAACTAAGCAGTGCAAGCTTAGGTTGATCTCTGAACCCCGTGAATTGGTAGGAGGAAAGGACCAACTCCACAAAATTGTCCTCTGAACTCTACATAAGCAAGGTGTCATGCATACCCACATACACTTCATTTGAGTACACACAGAGACACAGACACACACCATACACATAGAGAGAGGGAGAGAGAGCACATGCATTGATACACACACACACACACACACACACACACACACACATACACACACACACAGCGTGCGTTGATAATAAAATTAAGAAGAAAGAGAAACCAGGCAGTGGTGGTACATGCCTTTAATCCCAGCACTTGGGAGGCAGAGGCAGGTGGATTTCTGAGTTCAAGGCCAGCCTGGTCTACAGAGTGAGTTCCAGGACAACTAGGGCTACACAGAGAAACCCAGTTTCTAAAAACCAAAACAACAACAACAACAACAACAAACAAAACAAACAAACAAAAAGAAGAAATAGAGACATTCTCCTCCAAGAGGCACCCTTTTTTCCTGCTCCAGTAGGGTTTGAATGGAACCTGGAGCTTAACCCCAGCCAGCTACTCTATCTGCTACCTTTTTGCACTACCACAGTTTGCCCAGTGCAGCCACAACCACAGCATATCCCTCGAAGGTGTGCCAAACTACCACCAGGACCCATATGCCGCCATCAACTGCAGGATCTCCCTAAATCTCTACGCCTCCCATGACCATGTCTTGCTGCGCTAACCATGATGACATGGCTTTGAAGGACTTGGCTGATACTTCACCAACCTCAAGACAAGAGAGAAGATACTGAGAAACTAGGGAAGCTGCAGAAGAGCAAGATGGTCAAGGAAACAGACTATGGGGCTGGGGACATGGCTCATTGGATAAGAGCATTGGATGCTCTTCCAGAAGACCTAGATTTGATTTCCAGAACCTACATCATGGCTCAGAACCATCTGTAACTCCAGGTCCAGAGGATGTGATGTCATTTTCTGGCCTTGGCAGTTACCCAGCACAGATGTGGCCCATGGCACACATGTGGCATGCAAACATGCAGGGAAAACACTCATATTCATAAAATAAAATAATTTTAAAAAGAGATCTGGTACTTAATTAACTAATATACAGTTTGGACCAGGCTTGTTGAAGCCTATAATCTCAGCTGAGGCAGAGCTATCATGAGTTCTAAGCCAGCCTGTGCCAAGCAGCAAGATCTTGATTCAAAAAACCCAAAGGGATCACCAATTTACCCCGAAACAACATTAACAAAAAGTTTGGGGAAGTCTCTAACCCAAGCCTAGTCCAACAGTTGCTAAAAGCCTTGATACCATGTATATTCTGAAAAAGGAACAATATTGATTAAAAATAATTTCACCAGGGTTGGCAAGGTGGCTCTATACTTGGTGTTCAAGTCTGTTGACATGAGGCTGGTCCCTGAAAGCCACACAAGGATAGATGCAGAGGCTTGTGTCTGCAATCCCAGCACTCCCATGGCAGGATGGAAATCAAAGACAGATTGCACAGAATCATTTGGCCTACTGTGGTGTTTTGAGTAAGAATGGCTCCCATAGGCTCATATATTTGAAAATTAGTCATCAGAGAGTGGCACTACTTGAGAAGGATTAGGAGGTGTGGCCTTGATGGAGGAAATGTGTCAATAAAGGTGGGCTTTGAGGTTTCAAAAGCTCAAGCCAGTCCCAATGCCTCTCTCTTCCTGCTGCCTGCCGATCTGGATGTAGAACTCTCAGCTCATCCTCTAGCACCATGTTTGCCTGTGTGGCACCATGCTCCCTGCCATGAGATAGTGGACTAAACCTCTGAAACTATAAGCCAGCCCCAGTGAGATGTTTTCTCTTATAAGAGTTGCCATAGTCAGCCAGACGATGGCGGCACACACCTTTAATCCCAGCACTTGGGGGGCAGAGGCAGACAGACCTGTGTGTTCAAGGCAAACCTGGTCTATAGAATTCCAGGACAGCCAGAGCTACACAGAAAAACCCTGTCTCAAAAAACTAAAACCAAACCAAACAAAACAACAACAACAACAAAGAGTTGCCATGGTCATAGTCATTGCTCTTCACAACAATAGAGAACTGACTAAGACAGCTAGTAAGCCTGAGAGCTACAGAGCAGCAGAAAGAAGAAAGAGCCTAACTCAGCAAGGGGGAGGAAGAGAACTGACTGACACAAGTAGTCCTCTGACCATCACACGCATGTGCACTCTGGCACTGACATACCCCCCAATATGTAAATCAATGTTAAAAAAATCACTATACATAGAGCCTGACATTCTGCATGGTCTCAGCGCACATAACACCTTGAATAAACTGCAAAAATCGATAAAAAATATAAAAGAAATTAATCATCTGTAGTAGAAGTTTTACAAAACACACTTTTCATTTACTAGTAATAGGAACTGTATGAAGTTGGAATAGCCAAGTGAGTGGCCTGGGTTCATCACTATGTAGCTTTAGTAAGTAGTATGTGTTTGACTGAAGTCCACATTTTTTAAAAAAGATCTATTTATTTCATGTATGAGCACACTGTCGCTGTCTTCACACACACCAGAAGAAGGCGGCAGATCTCATTACAGATGGTTGTGAGTCAGCATGTGGGTACTGGGAATTGAACTCAGGACCTAGGGAAGAACACTCAACGCTCTTCACTGACTTCAGTGCTCTTTTCTGAGCCATCTCTCCAGCCCTCAAGTCCACATTTTATAAAGTACACAATAGTATCCCCTCAGATCAGGAAGAGCCAGGATGAACATCCACAAAGACTACAGTCTATCAACCATCAGGGCCTTCAGCTTCATGTGTTAAGATGTAAGCAGTGAGCGGGGTATAGGGGGGAACTGAGTTGGAAAAATCACCATGAGTTCAAGGCCAGCCTGGGCTACATAGCTAGACACTGTGAGCTATTGTAGGCTGTTATTGGAGTCTTGTGCCAGAGGCCAGACTCTGGGAGGTCCCAACCACTCAGGTCCATACACTCAGCCCAGCAGACTGAACAGAAGAGGTAATAGTGACATCTTTAGCATTGTCCTCAGCAGACTGCAATGGTCTTGTTCAAGACTCTATAGCCAAGGAGGCAAAGCCATACATGATTAAAGAGGGTTTAAACCAGCGTTCAGGTGACTACCTTCTTCTGGGGGGCCTTTGTGCACCAGGATTACCAGATGGTTGTCTACCAGTCATGCTGTTCCTGAAGTCCGGGTTGTAGGAGGGCTGACAGAGTAGAGATGATACCAAATGGAGGCAGGCGGCCAAGCCTTACGACTGCACTTACCTGCCCCTTGGCTACAGACATTTGCAGCTCGCTTGGGTGAACATCCTTACTTTAGAATAAGCAGCTCTGAAGTCTCTGTTACAGTGTGTGGAAACTGCAGTTGCCATTAGCGGAATGTGTTAGCCCCCCAGAGTGTAAGGGTTTATTGATTGTGATGGTTAATACTGATCGTTCATTTGACAGGATTTAGAATTGCATAGGACACAAACCTCTGGGCATGTCTGTCTGGGTTTTCTGGATTAGGTTACTTGAGGAGGAAAGAGTCATCCTAAATTTGAGTGACCGTCCATAAATTGGGGTCCCTGACTGAAAGAGCAAACTGAGTGCCAGACTCTCCACTGTTTCCCGAGGGTGGATGCGATGTGACAATGTGGGGAGCTACGCTATGCTCCTGCTGCCACGCCTTCCCTGCCTGGAAGGAGCTGTACCCTCAAGCTGTCAGCTTATATAGCCTCTCCTTCCTTACGATGCTTTTATTGGGGTATTCCATCACAGCGAGAGGTGAGCAACTGTCTGGAGACCATTGAATGACTTTGCATGTATGTCCTAAATGCCAGAGAAGCAACAGAAACCCTTCCATTGTGTAGCGGACTAGAAGGAAGACAGGTAGGCACAGTGTGCTAGTTTGTTCTTGCTGCTGTGACAAAATACCACAGACCGGGTCAGTTATAAGAAGTAGAAATTCGTTTCTTATGGTTCTGGAGGCTGGGAAGGTATCAGGTTCAGTACCCAGTGAGGACTGCTCCCTGATTCCAAGATGGCATCTTACCGCTTTGTTCTCCAAAAGGGACAAACATTGTATCCTCGCACAGTAGAGGATACAAAGTTACTGAGCTCACTTTTTCAGGCCTTTTATAAAAGCGCTAATCCAGGCCACTAGGATAGGGCCCATTAGCGTTTTATTTCAGTTTTAAATTTTTAATTTTCTGGCAATTTCATACATCTACGTATACACGCACACATGCACACATGAGCGCACACGCGCGCGCGCACACACACACACACACACACACACACACACGCATGCATGTGCTGTGCTGCAGTCATGCTCACCCCACATTACTCTCTTATCCCCGTCTTCCTCCCAACTAGAGCCTCACACATTCCTGTCTCTGTGCAGGTAGCCACAGCTGCTGTGCGTCTGTGATGACAACGGCCATATATAGAAGACCCTTCTCCAGGTCCTCTGGTTCTTGCATTCTCTCCACTCCTCCTTCCTAGGGTCCCCTGTTCCTTGGAGGGAGTGACACAGATGTCCTGTTTAGGGCTGAGCAGAAGTCACGTGTTCTCAGCACTTGGACTAATTCATGGGTCTCTGTGTTAACTGTTTCCCATTGCAAAGGAAGCCCCTCTCGGCCACCATCCTTGCACTCAGTCTGAACACAAGTTTTGGATACAAATGTTCAAACCATAGCACAAAGAGACAATTTTAGGCAGGAGACGATGGTAAGAAAATAAAATGAGAAAATAGAATTCAAGATATATACATACTCGATGTCTATATCTGCAGTTGTATGGATAGCGGGTGTGGGTGTGCATATGGCGTCCACATGTGTATATTTGCACACGTGTGTGCACATGCATGTTAAGGCAAGAAGACACTTTTGGGTGGTCCTCAGGCACCATTCTCCTTGTTTTCTGAGACAAGGTCTCACACTGTGTCTTACCGAGTAGCCAGCGATCTCTAGGGATCTCTAGGGAATTTCAGGGATCTCTTGTCTCAGATTTCACAGCACTGGGATTACAATCACAGGCCACCATGGCTGACCTTTTTCTCTCTTGAATACCTGTTCCAGGGATCAAGCTCACATCTTTATGTCTGTGCAACAAGTACTTGACCACCCAAGCCATCTCCCCAGCTCTTGACGACTTGTTTTTGTTTTATTTTTGTGAGACAGAGTTTCCTTGGCTGTCCTGGAACTCACTGTGTAAACCAGTCTGGTCTTGAGCTCACAGAGGTCCTCTCATCTCTGACTCCCAAATGCTGGGATTAAGGGCCTGTACCACCATACCCTCATGTTTTTTAAGACAGACTTGAGAAGGTTTGTTAATGGAAATCGAGGTCAAAGAGAAAAGAACAATTCATCCGAGCAACCAGGAGACACTAGGAGTGTTTGCTGGTGTTGGAAAGTTTGGACCTTGGGAATGTAAAGCCAGTGGTGTCTATCAGACACCCCAGGGGAGATGTCAGGGTGATTGTTGATTTTTGTTTCTACTTAGTTAGTTTTAAGACATGGAGACCACACTGGCTTCAGACTTCCTGTATCACCAGAAGGATGACCTTGAACCTTCAACCCTCCAGCCTATTATTGTTCATAAGCATCTGTGATGGCAGTTCTTGGTTGTTAACCTGACTATATCTGGAATGAACCTCAATCCAGAAATGGAGAGATCACATCTGTGATCCAAACCTTGAGGCAGGAAGACAACATGCTTTTGATCCAGATCTTGAGGCTGGAAGACATAGCCTTATTCTGCTGCCTCTGGATCAAGATGTAGAACTCTTGGCTCCTGCCTGCATGATACCATGCTTCCTGCCATGATGATAATAGATCGAACCTCTGAAACTGTAAGCCAGCCCCAGTTAAATGTTTGCCTTTATAAGACTTGTCTTGGTCATGATGTCTCTTTACAGCAATGGAAACCCTAACTAAGATAGCACCATACAAGGTTTCTGCAGCACTGTAGGTCAAACCCAGGTTTCCTGCATGCTAGGCTAGCACTCTACCAGCTGAGCCACATTCCCATACTAAATGTTTCTTCTCTATCAGGTTGATGGGCTGGATCTGAGGATGTCCAAAATTTATTCAACCACATTAAAAACATCCAACAAATTGCTGTTTGATTTACTAAATTAGAAGCCATGTTTATTAAGCAGTAAAAGATCTACAAAGACTACACATATAAGTGTGTTTATGTGTTTGAGATGAGGTCTTTCCATATCGGTCAGTCTTGATTTGAACTCCTGACTTAGTGGATCTTCCTGCCTCAGTCTCCCAAGTACTTAGGATTCCCCCATAGCCACTTCACACCAACTTAAGGATAATAATTTTTAATTGTCCGGGCAGTGGTGGCGCATGCCTTTAATCCCAGCACTTGGGAGGCAGAAGCAGGCAGATTTCTGAGTTTGAGGCCAGCCTGGTCTACAGAGTGAGTTCCAGGACAGCCAGGGCTACACAGAGAAACCCTGTCTCGAAAAACTAAAAAAAAAATAAATAATAATAATAATTTTTAATTGAAGGAAGTAGCTCATAGAATAAATGCATGCTTTGGTATGTTTTTGATTGGAAGCATGCAAGCAAATAGATTAGAATACCAGTTGTGACTACTTCAGGTGCTGGTATTTACTGTGATCATATTCACTGGTCATTTAAAATGGCCTCAACAATTAAGAGCCATCTTGGGTGATTGATATTTATTTTGTTTTTTTTTTCAAGACAAGGTCTTATATATCCCAGGCTGACCTCGAACTAGCTAGGTAGCTGAGGATAACCTTTCGGGTCCTCCAGGTTTCACTTCCCCATGGGGAGGTAATAGGAGTGCACCACCATGCTAGGTTTATGTGGCGATGGGGACGGAACCCAGGGCTTCATGCACCCTAGGCAAGCAAGCTATCAACTAAAAGTCACATCCCCAGCTCCAACAATTTAGGGTTTTGTTGTTTGTTTGCTTTTTAAAGAATTATTCATTTATTTTATGTATATGAGTACACTGTCATTCTCTTCAGACACGCTAGAAGAGGGTGCCAGATCCTTTTACTGATGGTTGTGAGCCATCATGTGGTTGCTGGGAATTGAATTCAGGACCTCTGGAGGAGCCTTCAGTGCTCTTGACCACTGGGCCATCTCTCCAGCCCCTTGTTTGTTTGTTTGTTTGTTTGTTTTTAATAGAGAGAATCCACAAAGGTATCTTGCGCCGGCCAGTGCATATCTGGGACACCTGTCGGTTGCAAGGGCGTCAAGGTGATGCTGTGGTGATGGGAAAGACCAGGTGTGGAGCCCCAGGGCAGCCGGCCCCTTCCTTAGAGCAGGGCAAGGAGAGGTGGGCGGGCCGAAGGGGGCGCCTACGGATCACGTGGCAGACGCGGGCCAATGGCCGTCTCCGAGCCCACCTTGAGGCCGGGGCGGGGCGCCGGGCTGGCGTCACCAGGACAACGGGCGTCGCCGGCGCCGTGTGACTTCAGGCTGTGGGCGCGCTCGCGGCCATGGTGAGTCTGGGGCCCGTGCCCGTGGGGCATCGGAGATACTGGGCGCCTAGGGGAGGGCGCAGAGAAGAGCCAAGGCCTGCTGGGCCGGGCAGGGCAGGGCCGGGCCGGATGAGGCCGGGCAGGGCAGGGCAGGGCAGGCAGGGCAGGGCAGGGCAGGGCAGGGTAAGGCAAGGCTAGTGAGATCGGTCCTGAGAACCCGGGTCCCCAGGTCCTGGATGCAAGGGGCACTGGGACGCTATGCTCTCTGATGCACACCCCGGACCTTCACTCCGTGGACCACCCCGACGCCGTGACGCTGTTCGTCCCGAGCGTGCCCGGGAAGCCACCAGAAGGTGTGGTTACATAGATACCCACAGTCACACACTTCAGGTTGCGTACTTCAGGCTGCTTTTATGCAATGATGTCAATATTGAATCATGAATTTGTTTCAAGTTCTACGTCCTGACAGGGATCACAGCACGACGGGATTTAATGGGTAGCTTCGGAGATATCCTTTCATCCCTTTTATAAAAATAGAGAGCATTGGACTGAAAATTCTTTTTTTTTTTCCCTGAGTGCTGCACTCTCGGTGAGGGATTTAATGAATCTGTCATTAGTATGTTGTAAACGCCTTACAGAAGCCGTTAGCTTTGCTCAGTAAACTTGAAAGGCTGTGGGCATGCCACCTGGCCTCCATTAACTTCTTGTTTGAAGCCTTAATTGACTTGGCCTGTGTGCTGACTCTAATGGGCAAGGTTAAGGCGCGATTTCTTGAGAGGCTCCCATCCGGAAGGAAGAGAAGCGGGTTCCCTGGTTTGTGACACACCCTGGGAATAGGATATTTAAGGGTTAGCTAATAGAGAAGTGCCTAATTTTAAGAAACACACACCTAGAGGTCCGGTGAGATGGTTCAGGGTAAAGGCACTTGTTGCCAATCCTGATGACCCGAGTTCTCTACTCTTGACCCACTGGTGTTGGGAACAGAGAGTCGTGTAAATTATCCTCTGACCTCTGTACAGGGCATGACCTCCACAGAAATAATGTGAGAAAAAAAATGCCATTCGTGATTAGATGGAGATTTGTGTGTGTGTGTGTGTGTGTGTGTGTGTAGGCACGGTTGTCTTCCTCCATTCCTGTCTACCTTATTTTGACGGGGTCTCTCACTGAACCTGGACTCCGACTTGACTAGGCTGGAGCTGCTAACTCTTCCACCCATTGCATCCTCATCACTGAGGTTACAGACACCACACACTGGTGGGCTGTTCTGTGGAGATGCTGTGGAGAAGTGAGAGGCTTCTTTCTGGTTTGGTTGCTTAGGTTCTGAGCTCTCTGGTGTGATTTGCATCTCATTCTCAGTCTTGGGTTAGGTGCTGACCATAGAGTGGGCATGTCTGGCCCTTTCCTGACTCTGTGTTCTTCCCTTTAGCAACGGGAAGGGATCAGAGCTCACAGTCTTGTGGATGTGTTCATACTTCTGCCTAGGACAGCTCTGGGAGTTTGTCCCTCACCTGGGTTTGCATTCAGGACTTAGCATCTGCTTGTTGTGGACCACAGAACTGATGGTTTATACAACGCCGTTTGGTGCTCAGGACGAAACAGTATGGTTTTTAAAACATTGCTTTCTTCTTCTTGCTTTCCTCGTCTCAGTCCCCTCCTCCTCCTCTTCCGCTTCTTCCTCCTCATCTCCTTTTACCGTTCTTCCTAATTCTCTTCTGTGGTTGCTGTTTACAGACATCTAGGCGATGGCTTGATTATGTTCATTTGGGACACCTTAGGTGTTGGAATAGCTTACCTTGCTGCCAACGACTTTTGCTCTTATTTAATTTAGCTTATAAGATACTTTTTTTTTTAAAAATTGTATGTCGTATCAACATGTTTTTCCCATTTTAATTCATTCTGTTTGATGTCTCCCCTTCTTTTGCACCCCACTTTTTGATTTTGTCTACAACCAGGTCCAGTTACAGGCATGGGAAACTTGAATTTGGAGGAGACTTCAAATTGCAATATTTGATATTTTCCCTCTTTACAGTTTCTTTGTTTTGTTTTTGTTTTTGCCGCCTTTGACTTTTCTGTGTGTGTGTATGCAGGTGCCTGTAAATGTGTGTGGAGGACAGAGGTCAGCCTTGAGTGTTGTACCTCAAGTGTCAACAACCTGGTTGTTTTTTTTTGTTATTGTTTTTGTTTTGTTTTGTTTTTAGTCTGAGTCTCTCTTTAAACTTGAAACTCACCAATTAGTCTAGGCTGGCTGGCCAGTGAGCCCCAGAGGTCACCTCTCTTAGGGTTTTGGTTGTTTATTTTATGTGTGTTTTGGGGGTCAAGCACAGGTCCTTAGACTTATGTGACAAGCACTTTACCAACTGGGCTCTTGAAGGTTTTTGTTTGGTTTTACCTTTTAAGGCAGATTTTTAAAAATAGCCCCTGCCTGGTCTAGAACTCACTATGTAGATGGGCTGGGCTTCAAATTTGTGGTGATTCTCCGACCTCAGCCTCCTGAGTACTGGGATTGCTGGTATATGTTTCTGACACAGGCTATGACAGAAAGGTCTTAAGTTCAAGGCCAACTTGGATAATTTAGATCTTGTCTCACAGTGAAAGGGACCTGGGATGTAGCTCAGTGGTAGAACACTTGCCCGGCAAGCTCAAGGCCCACAGTCCCCAGCACCTGGAGGGGGAGGTGCTGGCTGAGGCAGGGACCCTTACACAACGAGGTCTCTGGGCTCACTGACCATGACAGAGTCTGGGTTTCTGTTCCTGATGCAGTTGATGTGAAAAGTAATTTTAGCCAATCTAACAACACCCTCCTCTAGGCTGGACTGATCCCACCGAATTCCTGCGCCCTTGCGCCATCCCCAGGAGATGGACATTACTACACATCTGTAGTAGACCTACACTGAGTATTTGCTTTGCCTAGTCCCTGAGTAGTAGGTCAGCATCCAAGGAAGGATCTGAACTCAGCTACAACCTTAACCTTAACACCAAAGCCTTCCAAACTTAAGTATGTGTTACATTAAGATCAAGAATCTCAGAAGAGGGGCTGGAAAGATTGCCTAGTGGTTAGGAGCCCTGACTGCTCTTCCAGAGCACCCAGGTTTGATTCCTAGCACCTACATGGCTGCTCACAGCTATCTGTAACTCCATTTCAAGGGGATCTGATAAATTCTTCTGGTCTCTACAGGCACCAGGTTTGCAAGTGGTACCTAGACATAACGTGGTGGCAAAACACCTATGCACATAGAATAAAAAAGAATAAATGAAAAAAAAACTAGAGGCCTTGGGTTTGGTTGTCAGCACCCACATGATAGCTCACAACTGCCTGTAACTCCAGTTCCAGGGGATTTGTTATGAGCATTGCACACAGATGGCATACGTTCATACAAATGTATACATATAAATAAAATAAAAACAAATACTAAATTCAATGTTTGGGGGCTGGATAGATGGGTCAGTGGTTAGGAGCCTTGCTGTTTTTGCATAGGACCTGGGTTTGGTTCCCAGCACCCACGCGGTGGCTCACAGCCATTCTTCTTCCTCTAAAGATTAAAAAGAATTTCAATGTCTTGTCAACTGAGCCAGAGGAAGGCCAATCCCTTCCCACTCCCCTCTCTGATAAGCTGCAGGGATGGTGATAACAACTTGCAGAATTAGTTTTGGTTTTGTTACAGTTATTTATGTAACTCTAAAAATGATCATGGCTAGCTCCCTGCTCTCCAATGGCTGGTCTTCTGCAGGCTGTGTGTGTATAGACAGTCACGGCTTCTGAGAGCTCCAGAGTGCTCAGTCTCTCTCCTGCTCAGAAGAGGGCATCCACAACCCCTCCCCCCAGCTCCTTCCTTCCTTTCCACCACCATGGTCCACCACATTCCTTGAGCATTGGAGGGAGTGACATCAGTGTCCTTTTTTAGGGCTCAGCTTTCAGCAGTCAGCTATTCCCAGCAGTCTGACCAGGTAATTGCCGCCCACTGCAAAAATGAGTCCCTGTGGCTGATCAAAGCTGACAGTGCCAATCTGTGGCATGAACAAAAGTGTTTAGAAGGGGATCTGATGAGCACCTTCTCCAGTCAGAACAGTAGTCCTTCCCGATAAGTCTCTCGACCGCCTCAGCCACAGCCTGTTGGTTTGTTTTGTTTGTTTGTTTGTTTGTTTGTTTTGAGATTGGTTGGTTGATTGATTAATTGATTTATCAAGACAAGGTTTCTCTGTGTAAGCCCTGGGTATAGCTCTGTAGCTCTGGAAATAGCTCTGTAGACCAGGATGGCCTGGAACTCACAGAGATCCACCTGCCCCACTTCCAGAGTGCTGGGATTAAAGGCTTGCACCACTACTGCCCAGCTTTTGAGATTTATCTTTAATTATGTGTCTGTATGTTTCTGTGTGGGTATGTGCACATGAGAGTGGATGCTTGAGATGGCCAGAGAAGAACATTTAGGTCTTCTGGAGCTGGAGTTAACAAGCAGTTGTGAGTTTTGAAGTTTTGTTGTTTGTTTGTTGGGACAGGGTCTTACTCTGTAGACCAAACTGGTCTTGAACTTAGAGATCCACCAGCTTCTGCTTCCCAAGTCCTGGGATCAAAGGTATACACCACCACTGTGGGATGTGTGTGTGTGTGTGTGTGTGTGTGTGAGAGAGAGAGAGAGAGAGAGAGAGAGAGAGAGAAAGAGAGAGAGAGTGTGTGTGTGTGTGTACAGTGTCTCGAGCATCATTGGCAGCCTCAAGCTTGTTGGGTAGGTGAGAATAACCTCGATGTTCCAATGCCCAGTCCTTCCCTCCCAAATGCCAGGGTTCCGGTGGACTTCAGTACAGCTAGTTTATACCATGCAAGGGATGAAAACTAAGTCTTTCTTTGCACATGAGGCAAGGACTCTGTCAACTGGGGTATACCCTTTGTTTATTTTATGAGATTGGTCTTACTCTGTTGCCCCAACTGGTCTCAGAAATCATGACTCAAATGACTACTTCTGCCTCATCTTCCCAAGTAGCTGGGAGGCATATACCATCAGCTCTGGCTTCTTTGCCAGTTTTTCCATTGGGCTACCTTTATGTGTGAGTTGTGTCATGAGCAGAGTACACATGTGTGTGAGGATTCACATGTCTGTGCATGTAGCGGCCAGAGCAGGGTGCTGGATGTCTTTATCTGTCACTCTTGCCTTGAGACAGGGTCTCACTCTGAACCTGAAACTTACATTTCAGCCTAGCTAACCAGTGAGTTCCTTGGATCTACCTGTCTCCAATGCTGCACACACACCCCAGTGATGGGGTTCCTGGTATGCTCAACCAGTATGCTCAGCCGGCATGTTCAACCATGGTTTTTGTTTGTTTTTTTAACATGGGTGCTGGGGATTTGAACTCGGACACTCACACACCTCAGTAGGTGTTTTTACCCACTATACCTCTCTCAGCGCTGGCCTGCTCTTTTTCTCGTGGAGAGGTCTGTTGTGTGTCCTGGGATGCCTTGCATGCTGTGTGCAATATCTGAATAGTCATCTGTTTCTGTGTCTATCTTTGTTACCTCTGTGGTCACCACCTCTACTCCCTCATGGTCTCCTTTCGTGCCCTGGAACTCCCATTGTATGATAGCACGGCTTTAAACTGTGGCAGTCCTCCTGCCTCTGTCTCTGCCTTTGAAGTGCTTGGGTTTACAGGAGTGTGTGCCACCACACCCAGCTCCTTCTCATTTCTAGGGGCCCTTTGTATCAAGAAGGTTTTAATCTTAATGAAGTCCACTTTACCTGCTTTGTTGTTATTGTTGCCTGTGCTTTTGACACCATAGTTTAAGACTGTCACATAGCTCTCACATGCAGGCTGACGTTGTTGGTCCTGTGTTTACATCGTTCATGCAGGGGATGGAATGTCCAACCCCATTATTTTCACAAGGATATCCTGGCCTTCTGTGCCATTTCTTGAAGAGACTTTTTTTTTTTTTTTCCATTTCCATCAATGGCTCCCAGCTGTAAGAGTTTGTATATGGGCTTTCAGTCCTGTTCACTGTAATCCTACTTTTTGGTTACTTTATTGGGTTCTCAACCACCTTCTCCACCCAAATCCCTTCCAACCCCCCAAAACTAGGTAGATGAGAAAGGTTAGAGAGGAAACCGGCATCGATCTCTTTAGACTACTTCCTGCTGATAAGGAACGTCAAGTTCCTTGGGGCAGGTCCCTTTGTTGTCCTGTCGTTGCTCAGAACCACTTAACAAATCGCAGCAGCAGAGGGAGCTGCAGCCAGTTCCCCTCTCAGAGCTCTGGCATTACACCTTCTCAAGAGTCCACAGAATTGCAATTGTAAACTATCTTCAGCTGGCAGAATCACGCCCCTGCCAGAGCACAAGACAAATCATAGTCAGCTGCTGTGAACAATCTGAAGCAGCCCCATAGCCCACTCCTGGGATTAAAACACAAACACATAGCCATAATGTGACTGGGTTGTTTAAGAGACAAAGTTTCTTTCTCACTACAGTTCACTTCCTCAATTATGCCAGGACTTCAGTGTTTCAGGTACTGTAGCTTTATAAATAAGTTTAAAAATGAGGAGTGGAGAGATGACTCACTGGTTAAGATTGCTCCTTTAGAGGACATGAGTTCAGTTCCCAGCACCCATGTCTGCTCACAACTGTCTGTGATTCCAGTTCTAGGTGATCTGACGCCCTCTTCTGGACTCTGTGGGCACTGCACACACAATTGCATGTATGTACACTGTCATCAAGAGACATCAAAACCATGGCAACTCTTATAAGGAAGGCATTACAGTTGAGATTGTCATCATGGTGGGAAGCATGGCAGCACACAGACAGACATGGTGCATGTAGCTGAGAGTTCTACATCTGGACTGGCAGGCCGCAGAAAGAGTGAGTGACACTGGGCCTGGCTTGGGCTTCTGAAACCTCAAAGTCCACCCCCAGTGACACACTTCCTCCAACAAGGCCACACCTCCCAATAGTGCCACTCCCTATGAACCTATGGAGGTCATTTTCATCCAAACCAGCATACAGAGAGTCATATAAGTTTGAATAAGAATTTAAAAAACCAACACATTAAAGTATTTTAGTTACATTTGTTTATCTGTGTGTGTGTCTGTCTGTCTGTCTAAGCTCATGTGATTGCTCTGAGTCAAGCCCTGCAGCAGCTGAGACAGGCACATGCTCTTGTGCCTGGCCATAGATTAAATAATAAAATCAGGGTGTTTGAGTTCTCCAGCTTTTTCTTTTTTAGGTCTGTTTTAGCTATTTTGGGTCCCTTGCGTTTGTGCACAAACTCAAGGTTAAGACTTGGATGTTGGTGTGAACCACAGGCCCGTGCAGCAGTCTCGGAGTTGCTAATGTGTCACCATCATGGGCATGGAGTTTGCCAGTTCACTCCTCAGAATCAATTTCTTAAAAAATTTAAAGCTAGTCTTTTTCCTTCTTTCCCTCCCACCATCTGCTATCTCATTTCTCTCTTCTCTGTTGCATTTTCTGAGGTAGGGTCTCACTCTGTAGGCCAAGCTGACATCTTTTATGTGTGAATCTTCCTGCCTCTTCTGGCTCTGCACTGCTGAATTGCAGGCACGTCCACTGCTCCCTGCTCCCAGCAAAGTTCCATTTCTTTTTCCCTTTGTGTGTGTGCTCGGGTGTATGTGGATATGAGATATGCCTGTGTGTGCATGTGGGTGTGCATGTGGGTATATAGATGAGGTTTATGCCTGTATGTGCTTGTGTATATGTATGTTGATGTGTGTTTGAATGTGTGTGTGTGGTGTATGCTTGCATATGCATATGTGCATGCGTATGTATGCCCGCCTGTGCGTGTGCACGCCTGTGCATGTGCATGCCTGTGCGTGTGCACACCAGTGAGGCCAGTAGAGGGTGTTGAGTAGTCGCCTCCCCATTGCATCCCACCTTATTCCCTGGAGACAGAGTCTCTCGCCGGGCTCAGAGTTCACTGGTTCAGCCAGGCTGGTTGGTTGAGCTGGGATCTGTTACCACGCAGTGCTAGGGTTACAGGCATTCACAGCCATGTCTGGCTTTTTCGTGTGGGTGCTGGGATTCAAATTCAGGACTTGTGTTTGCACAGCAAGTCATCTTACCCATTGAGCCACTTCCCCAACTCCAGAATACAATTTCAGTATGGAACTCTTATATTTTTTTGTCAAAATCATTTCTAAATATTTTATTCATTTTAATGTCACAAGTGTGATTGCTTACTTGATTTCATTTCAAAGTTGTCCATTACTAATGTATAGAAATATACTTTCTTGAAGCTGGAGGGATGGCTCAGTAGTTAAGAGCACTGGCTGTTCTTGTAGAAAACTGGAGTTCAGGTCCCAGCACCAACATTGGGTGGACAGCTCACAATGCCTATAATTCCAACTCTGCTGACCTCTTACTGTGCTGCACTCACATGTACACACACACACACACACACACACACACACACAAAAATAAAAAAATTTAAAAGTATACTTTTTAATCTATAAATGTATATCACTGAACTTTTTGACCAGTATGATACAATTCTGCAGGTTTCTAGAGTTGTCTACATACAATGCCACGTCTTTAAATGGAGGCTGCCCTGTTACCCCCTTTGTGTCTGCTGTTTCTCTTGCTGTGAACTTACTAGAGCCTCCAGTACAATGCAGTACACAGATGGTTGTGTGTTGACATTTTAAAAGATTTATTTTTATTAATTTTAATTATGTGTATGTGTTAGTGGGGGGTTGGGGTGATAGGTGCACGTGGGTGCTGGGGCCACAGAGGCCAGAGAAGTTGGAGGTACAGGTGATTGTGAGGTGCTTGACATGGCTGCTGGGAACTGCACTCCAGCGGTGAAGTTGTTTTTCTTTTCTGCAGGACAGTAAGCATTTCTGTTCTGATCCAGTATAAAAACATGGGACTTAAAATTTTCATACAATGGCCAAAGACCTGTTTTCTAATTTTTCTCCTCTTGCAGGTTTTCTCAAACAATGATGACGGCCTCATCAACAAAAAGTTACCCAAGGAGCTCCTCTTAAGGTAAATGTGTACGTGTTAGAAAGCCCGGGTTTGGCTTGGGCCTCCAGTTGCAAGGCAGACTCTGTCCTGGTGCAGTCCTGGACTGGAAAGGGACAGAGTCCACCTGACTTTCTGGTTATTGTATAGAAAGCTGTCCAGCTTGTTGTGGAGTTCACTTGGTCTGCTCCAGAATGTACCGAGTCTGGATTCATTTTTGTAGCGTGATAAGGATGGTAGCAATTGTCAGCCCGTCAGGGATGAATAGACAATCGTAAATTGATTAGTAACTGGGGAAAGGTTGTTGCTACAGGTGTGGGCTCTTGTGACCAGAGAGGTTGGCATTTTCTGATAGATGAGTTGTTCAGCAGTTACAGAAAGATGTGTGTTTATGATGTCCTAGCTGAGCAGCAGAGTGCTGCCCCCAGAGATTGAGCAGAATGCATTCTAAGTGATGGCACTTGACGTCAAAGGGTGTCCTTGTTGAGAGAACAGCCACTTAGTTGTCATTTCACCAAATGAGTCTGCAGGTGACACTTGTTTGCCACTGGGCACTCCAACTTTCTGTTCTTGGTTTTTGGGTTTTTTCATTTTGCAGTTATCCAATGATTGTTAGCTGTGGAGGCTCTCTGGTCTAAATTCTTTACATGGACACACAGGGTAATCTTTGAGTGGCATTTTCCACACTGTCACCAATGCTCCTCAAAACAAGAACAGGCTCTGATCCAAGGATGGCTGTTTCTTTAGTGCATGGTGATGTCCCAGGGTGAGGAGCTGCTGACAGGAAGTGCAATATTCCACAGAGTTGTAGAAGATGCTTATATCCAGCGAGAGATGGGGAATATGATCCCCATCCCTGGATACGCTATATCTTTTTAGATTTCAGAAGTGACTCTGTGTTTTGCTTGATTATTGGGGGTAATTCTTGATGAGTAACATTTATTTGTTTGGGGAATAGAGGCGTGCCACGTGATACAGTGCACTTGTGGAGGTCAGAGTATTCTAGGAGCTACCACAAATCAAGAAAAGCTGCAGAAAACCAGAGCCATTGGATCCAACGTGTCTGAGTCCAGGTGGACTGTTGTCACTATACAGTAGCAGGGGACATGGCCCAGGAAGTGACTCTAGCCTCAGCTTGAGCACTTGTCTAGCCCAGGTCTCGGTCTGCAGTGTGAGTATGGAGCCATAGCCAGCTTCAAGCAGCCAGGGCATTAGTCATCCATCACCAGGCTGTGATTAAACTCCACCCTTCTCATGAATGCTACTGCTGTTTGTGATTCCAGGCCACTAACCCCCTGACACACACACACACACACACACACACACACACACACATTAGGATTAGCTTTTATACTCAACCACCGAGTGGTTTCTATTTGCTGATACAGAGGTGGAAATAAGGGATTCTGCCTTCTCTATGGTCATTTCTAAACCCACTTTAGAACTTAATCCTCTTGGTTGTCTTTCTGTGGAGCAGCCAGCCCGTGGCACCTGCAGCCGACCTAGCTGTGGCTGAAGGTCACAGATATTCTGGAATTGTTTGGTCACTGCAATGACATTGGTTGACAGATGAGAAAATGCTTGAAGAATGAGCCATGGAAGAGGGTGGAAAAGCTCGGAGCAGTCTCTGCCCTCCACAGAGGCCTGAAGACAGGCTCAGGTTACAGCTGAGAGAAGCCCATAGGAACTGCTGGTTGCTACCCAGAGGAGTTGCTCTCCTTTTGGTCTCCTTTTTGCTTTGTTTTTAAAGATTTATTTATTTATTTATTTGTTTATTTATTTAGTTGTTCGAGACAGGGTTTCTCTGTATAGCCCTGGCTGTTCTGGAACTCACTCTGTAGACCAGGCTGGCCTCGAACTCAGAAATCCGCCTGCCTCTGCCTTCCGAGTGCTGGGATTACAGGCATGCGCCACCGCTGCCCAGCTATTTATTTTTAAGTGCTTTTGTGTCTGTGGGTGTATGCATGTGAGTGCAGTGCCTGCAGTGTCCAGAAGAGGGCGTCAGATTCCTCTGGAGCTGGAGCTGTGGCTGTGATATGCCTGATGCAGATGCTGAGAACTGAGCCCAGCACCTCAGCAAGAACAGGGTGTCCTCTTAGTTGCCGGCCAGCTCTCCCGCCCTCCAGAATCTTTTGAAGGAAAAGTAGTAACCCAGGAAGAATCGAGTTTTGGAAAAATATGATAACCTGGATTCTAAACATTTCTTAAACAAAATTTAGTGCTCTCAATTCTAGTGACGAGCCGGCCCTCCTCCTCGCTGCCTGGCCTTGCCCACATCTTAACGTTGCTGTCTCTATCAATATCTATCAGTATCTAAGTTAGACCAGGCGTGGTGCACACCCCTTTATCCTGGCACTTGGAAGGAAGGGGCAGATGGATCTCTGAGTTCTAGGCCAGGCTGGGCAATACAGTAAAACTTCGTTTAAAATTTTTTTTTTTTTTTAATGATCCAAAGGTGGGACTATAAAGGTGCTGAGGTGGCTCTGTGAAGTCCTAAGTGTGGATATCCAGGCACAGTGGCATGCATCTTAACCCCAGTGCCAAGGGGTGAGACAGGGGATCCTGGGGGTTACTTGGCTGGCCAGCCTAGCAAAATGATGAGTCTAAGTTCAGTGAGAGACCCTGTCTCTAAAAGATAAGGTGGGGGAGGACATTAACAAAAGCTATGTTGGTGTTAACCTCTGACCTCCCCACTTGCCCGCATGGGTACACAGACAGACAGACAGACAGACACACACACACACACACAGAGAGAGAGAGAGTTGTTAAGAACATGGAGGTTGTGGCCACATCGGGTGTAGCTTTTGAGTCATGCACAAGGCTCGTGTGTGAATCTTTTGAAGTGAATTGCCACTTGAGAGCAGACGTCCATCACATTTTCTTGAGAGTTCATGTTCCCACACCCCTGTTCATATTTTGGAACCAGTCAGAAAGGTGAAATTTTATTTTAATTAATTTAGGTGTTTTTGGAGACAGGTTTCTTTGTGTAGCCCTGGCTGTCCTGAAACTTGCTCTGTAGACCAGGCTGGCCCCAAACTCAGAGATTCACCTGCCTCTGCTTCCCAAATACTGGGACTAAAGTGTGCACCACCACCCCTCATCTGGTTATTTTTATTGATACTTTAAAAAATACTTAATGTTTTTAATTTAAATATTTCTTCCACATATCTTGTTATTCAGTTTACAACTTGACTTTTTCAACACACCTTTCATTCATGAATTAAAGATTGTCTTGGGGCTGGGGGTTGGTTCAGCAGTTAAGAGCACAAACTGCTCTCCCAGAGGATTGAGTCTGGTTCTCAGCACTCATATCTGGTGGCTCATAACCACCTGTAACTCCAGCTCCAGGGGATACGGCGCCCTCTTCTGGACTCCACTTACAAGTGCATGCATGGACCCATACACAAGACTCATTTGCATACATGGAATTAAAAGTAAAAACTATCTTTTTAAAAAAGTGGTTTTCTCTACTCCTTGCCCTCATCAGTAGCTCATACCTTTCCTGTCCCCAGTGAGTCAGGTGTGTGTTGCTCATCACTGTGGGATTGTCCGTTGTAGTTGAAGACACTGTCAGCCTTTCTCAGTTTTTGAAGCCAGATTTTATGGAGTGAGATTTAAGCTCATCTGTTAGTGCGGCTGCTGAAGATGTGACAGTCCCCTGGTTCTTTCCTTTCACTGCCTCTTCCCATTCGCTCAGTTTCTTTGTCACCATGTTGATTTCTGATGCTTTGTCTCCAGGATAACCCGGAGGAAGGCTTCCGAGAAACATTGTCCCAAGTCCCTGTGTGTGTTTTTGTCACTATTACAGAGCTGAAGCACCATGAGCAAAAGCAGCCTGGGGAGGAAAGGGTTGATTCCGTGTTACAGTTTGTAGTCCGCTATCCACTGAAGTCTATACAGGAACTTGGACAGGGCAGGAACTGAAGCTGGGGCCGAGGTGTGTGTGTGTGTGGGAGGGTGCTGCTTGCTGGCTTGCTTTCTTATAGAACCCAGGGCCACCCTCCCAGGGCCGACCCCACATCTGGGCCCTTCCACCTCAAACATTAGTTAAGAGAATGCTCACTTACTTACACAAATCAATCTTACAGAGGCATTTTCTCAACTGAGATTTTTCTCTTCCCCCGTGACTGTAGCTTGTGTCAACTTGACAAAGCACAAGCGAGTATACTCACTTTGTGGTGTTTACGTTGAAAAGCAAACCTGATGGATATTAAACTGGCTCATATTTCCTCTTCCTGATGAGTTCAGATACATTACTCCATTTTCTAGATATCACATTAAGGATGAAGACAGTCCTCTTGGAGTTTAGACCAACCCAGATTGGAAGTCTCTGTATCTTTCATCTGCCTGTCGTTTGGCTCCTGGCCTGTCTGTAGGCTGGAGTGAGTGAGTGTGTGTGTGTGTGTGTGTGTGTGTGTGTGTGTGTGTGTTGTTTGCTGTTGCCTGCCCCTAACAGAGGTCTTTGTTCTGTGTTTATTGAGTAGTCCAGAAAACATGGTGTGGGACAGGTATGAGGAGAGGCATCTTTCTACCGATGCCACCAACCTATAGCCACATGATGCTGCCAGCAGGGGCAGGGTCTTTGTTTTCAGCAGATGATTACCTCAACACATACATGCACACATGCACCCTTCCGGGTCGGTGGCACAGAAGAGTACAGAGTTTAAGATTAAAGCAATGGAGTACTTGCTGCTCTTGCAGAGGACCCAGGTGCAGTTCCCAGCAGCCATAGCGTGGCTCACAACTGTAACTCCGCTTTCAGGGAACTGATGCCTTCTCTGATCACTCGGAATACATAGTGCAGTTTTAATTTTCCAGGAGGACCTGGAGAGAGCTCAGCAGTCGTTCGCAGTTGCTGCCCTTGCAGAGGACTTGGGTTCAGTTTTCAGTGCCCACATCTGGCAGCTCACAAACACCTGCAACTCCGGCTTCATATTTAATGTCACTAATTTGCTCATTCCTTCCACAAACGTTCTGGCCTCATAAAAACACTCATAAAATACACGTCTTTACTTTTCTGAGAGTGTTTTTCAAGTCACCATTTCTGCATTTTCTGCCCTTTGCATGCCGCCCCCTCCCCAGGGAATGCCTGGCAACATGTCTCCCCAGGGAATGTCTAGCAACATGTCTGTAGATATTCTGTTCCCATCTTCATTGCCCTTTTCTCCCAAATCCTTTCTCTGTCTCTCTTTTGGTCTTTTTTTATGTTAATTTTTTTCTAATTTTAGCCAGACGTGGTAGCATAGGCCTTTAATCTCAGCATTTGTGAGGTAGAGGCAGATAGATCTCCATGAATCCAAGGGCCAGCCTGGTCTACATAGTAAGACCCAGTCTCAAAAAAAAAAAAAAAAAAAACCTTTCATCTATTGTCTCAAGATAATGTTCTTAGTTTTCCTTTTGAGTATTTTAAAAATTGCATTTATTATTATTGTATGTGATATGTGTGTGTGCTACAGTGTTTCTGTGGAAGTCAGAAGACAGATCCCTCCCGGGGAAGGAACTCAGGTTATCAGACTGTACCAATGGAGGCACCTCGCCTGGGTATCCCAGTGACAGATCGGGCAGGGTGGGTTCTGGTTCTCCTAGCACTGTGTTCTTTCCTATGCATGCAGATAAAGTTGAATCTACAAATGGGCAGAGTAAATAACAATAGCCATTGGTAAAGCAGATAACAATAGGAAGTAATAAAAGTGAACTGAAGCCAGGTAAGGTGGCTCAGCATTCAGCCCAGGACTACAAGGCAGAGGCAGGTGGATCTCTATGAGCTTTAAGGCCACCTTGGTCTACACAGTGAGACCTTCTCTCAAAAGAAAGGAAAAACAAAACACATACAAATTTAAAACTTGCTTATTTCTGGAATTTGTCCATTTAATATTTAATATTTTCAGACTATAGTTTGCTACCCTAAAACTAAAGCTGCAAATAAGCCAAAGTACATGATTCAAACAATTGAAAACACCAACAAACACATATACACAAATATTCATAGCAGAATTGTTCACAAGAGCCAAAACGAGCATCTCCAATTGCCCATCAACAGATGGCTGGACAAATGACTCATGATCCAAACACACAAAGAGAGGTACAGTGTGTGCCATCATGGATGAGTCTCAAGAGCACTCTAGGGAAGCGAGCCACGCCCCGAGGTCTTTCAGCCCGAAGCACATCCGCGAGGAGGTGATTGCCAGGGGTGCAAGGGCGAGGCTGGCTACGGTGTGTGGCAGTTCACTTGGGTGATGGAACTGTCAGAGCTGACGGTGTAACGCCAGTGTTTACTGAATGGTGCAGCCTAAGTGGTTGATTTTATGTCACAGGATTTCACCTCATCCACATAAAGCATCTCTTGCGACTGTCAGAGCTAATGTTAATATGTTAAAGAGGGACTTTATACATTTTACCTCAGCACTAACCAGGAAATAAGCAGAAGGCAAATCTTCACAAACACAATCTAGTAGTGGTAGTAGTATTTTTATTTTATTTATTTATTTTGAGGCATGGTCTTACTATGCAGCCTCAGCTGTCCTGTAACTCTCTCTATAGATCAGGCTGGCCTCAAATCCACAGAGATCCATCTGCCTCTGCCTCCTGGAGTGCTGGGATCAAAGGTGCGCACCACCACACCCAGCTAAGTGCTTTTAGAAGAAAAAAAATGTTGCTAATGACCGCCATCTGGAGGAGTCTGTGAGCGCGGGTGCTGCAAGAGGTGACCAGAGCCGTGTAGACCTTGCATCACTACAGCGTGGGGTAGTGATGCAAGGTAAGATAGAGGTAGGGCTTAAAAACATCGTTCAATGTTAGAGATGATGGCTCATGCCTGTAACTCAGTATTTGGGAGCCTGAGACAGGAGGATTGCTGCAAACTCTAGGCTGGCCCGAGGTGGAGTGAGACCCTGTCTCAAAATGTAAACAAAGAAAAGTGTTTTTCTTATTGGTTAGGAGGCTGTGAAGATGTTTGCCTTTTTTGAGGATCGTAAGACTGGTTATAGACAAAGATGTTACATCAGACTTTGTTTAGAGTGAGTGAAGATCAGCGGACACAGCAGCCCAGAGGGACCGACTGATTCTCATAAGGACCATGGAGAGTGATCCGGGTGCTGTAGCAGCTTCCATACCCATACCTGGGTCCCACGCCCAGCCCTGGCGTAGGCGCGTAGGGCGAGTGTGAGTAGGCTTGAGGTGCTGCTGCTGCTGCTTTTAATGCTTGTGTATTCTAGCCTTGTGTGTATGTGTGCACATGCTTAGGACACATGGAGGTCAAAGGACAACTTACAGGAATCAATTCTGTCCGTCACGTGGGTTCCAAGGACCAAACCCAGGTTGTCAGATTTGGCAGTGAGCATCTTTATCCACTGTGCAATCTCACTAGGCCTTATTGAGTTTTATAGAAACGAAACCAGCCATGTTTTAGAGGACCAAACACAACAAAATTCTTTGCTCCAAAGTTTCTCCCCATTCACTTCTCCTCAAATACTGCCATGAGGGGCGGGGCTGTCGGCAGTTGCCTGGGCCTTTGGATTCTTGTAGCTGTGCCACTCAGAGGAGTTACAGACTTGATGCAAACAGCAGCTGAGCTGCATCTAAGCCTCTTTTGTTTCACCTACAATAGTTCAAAATCCAGAGTGCTGGGACTCAGCCCGTGGCCAGTGATCTGACTGTAGTTTTACCTGAACTTGAGAACTATGAATGAGCAGATGCTGAACCTCCAGATGAAAGGCCAGCACTCTCTGGGAAGTAAACCAAAACAACCAACGAACCAAACAAACAACAAAGCAATCCTGTGGAGCGGGTTGACCTGGAGCCCAGCGTTGGAGGATACAACAGAGAAGAGAAAAAAATGGCCGTTATCCATTTAGAAGGGAAGTTTGAGGTGACCCTGATAAGCCACTTAGGGGGAAGCTGTCCTCACCACACCAGACTTGGTATACACGTGTGCTCTGCAGTCTTCTAAGGGAGCTGAAGCCCACCTCAGCAGTCATGTCTCATGCACACCTGCATGCCTAGCCCAGACCCCTCTCCTAGGCTGTCCTTTCTTAGACACTTCTCCTAAGACGTCCTTATCAAAGGGTAAAACCTTGAAGACATTTAATCCTACCGTAAAGCAGTTCTCCATGCTTTTTCACCCCTCGCCTGATCTCCATCTTTCTCTCCTTTGTGCTCAGTCTATAAAATGGCAGGAAGCTTTGGTTCAGCATTCCCTCGGCATTGAGATGATTTTCCCCATCCGGGTTGATTTATTCTCACAGTGCTGTTCCCTGGAGGAAATTCAACAGTGGGGGGTTGGCACTTTATCCCAGATTGCCCTTTGCTAATATGAAATGGTTAATGAACCGCTAAAAGTTTTTAAAACAAAGCTCTTCATCAGACCTGGAACGATGTAAGCAAATTGGAAAAACTGACCCATGGAGGAGAGAAGACAAGTCAGGCCGATCCCTCAGTGCGCTGGATACTGAGATCAGCAGCTCCGCTCTGCACAGCAGCATAAGATTTGGGGAAGAAATCACAGGAAAATCCATATGCAAAGGGAAGAAGAAGTGCCTTACGAGACAATAGAACCTATGGGCGCAAAAATCAGTCATACTGTCAGGGGCAGGGGTAGACAACTCAGAAGAAAGAGTATAGCTTGCCATTACAGAGAATGGGAGTTCAGTTCTGGGCACCGTAACTGCCTGTAACCCAGCTGTTAGCTGACACCTCTGGCCTCCCAGAGCAACTTCATTTGCTTCCACACAGATACACACATACTCATAAATTTTAAAATAATAACTAGCCAGGTGTGGTGGCACATTCCTTTAATCTTAGCTCTCAGAAGGTAGAGGCAGGCAGGTCTCTGAGTTTGAGGCCAGCCTGGTCTACAAAGGCCAGGACAGCCAGAGCTACACAGAAAAATCCTGTCCCCAAAAGACCATAACAACAACAGCAGCAGCAGCAGTAACACCACCACCACCACCTAAGTAAAAAGCTGATATGATCGAACATGTATGCAGTAGGTCCTGTAAGAAGGTACGGTCATACAAATGTTTGACGAAATAATGGCCCCAAAGCTTTCAAACCTGGTTGCAGACAGCCCACAGGTCAAAAAGCAGTGAATTCCACATGAACACACACAGTGACCAACATGCTAAAACCCACAAAACCCAAACAGCTGAACAGTGGGCCTGTAGTGTGGAAAACAGTGACAAGAACATGCCCTTGGGTCTTATGAGCAATGACTCAAAAGGAAAGATTTTTGTTAAAGTGCTGAATGGAAATTCCCCTGTCCTGAAACTGTATAGTCTGTCTGTTACCTTTAAAAATGAGACCCTGGACCTGGGCATGGTGGGGCACATCTTTAAGCACTCAGGAGACAGAGGCAAGTCAATCTCTTTGAGTTTGAATCTAGCTTGGTTTATATAGTGAATTCTAGGACTGTTAGGGCTATGTAGAGAAATCCTGTCTCAAAAAACAAACACAAAAAGACCTTGGCTGGTGAGATGGCTCAGCGGGTCAATGCCCTTGCTAGGCAGGCCTGGTATTTCTGGGACCCATGTTAAGGTAGAAAGAGAACCTGGTCCATAAAGTTGTTCTCTGACCTCCGCATGTATTGTAGGGCTTGTCCACACCCATACACCTGGACACCGTACACACACATACACACACACACACACACACACACACACACACACCATATAGACACAAATAATAAATTTTAATTAAGCCTTTTCAAGCAAATTCAACCTGAGAAAGATTCATCACAAACACCCCTACGTAAGAGCTAAAGGGATTTCTCTTCACGAAGACATTAAGTCTCCAGGAGGGACCAGCAGGGTAAGAGATCAGCACAGTAGCACAGTGAATGGAAAGTGTGCTTTGCCTCACCTTAAGAGGTATGGACTGGTTTTGTGTGTGTGGATTTTTTTTTCTCTTCTGATATTCTTAAAAAGTTTGATTCTGTCAAGTTTTCTGCAAATTCAGTGTAATGTCAGTATCTGAAATTTTCTTATGTATGTTGACATGATACTCCAATATTAATGTAAATTCAGGTGAAGGATTTCATGCATGATGGGACTTCAAAGCATAGGGCAGAACTCCATAGTTAACATAAGACTTAAGGACATAGGACAGACAGACCGATGGAACAGCTACCATGTCTACAAGTAGATTTGTTTCGTTCCTGTTGCTATGACAAAGTGTTCCCACCATGGGGCAACTTAGGATGAAAATGTCCATTCTGGTTCACAGAATGATCTGCATCCACTGTGGGGAAGGGACAAGCTTGGATTTGGGATGTTGCAGCCACAGTCCAGCAGAGAACTGTGATTGCTGGTGCTCAGCCCCCTCCTGTTTATTCTGTTCAAGACTCAGCCCCAGAGTCACACAGCCAACCTCCAGTCTCAAGTAGTGAAGGTAACCCCATTAGGCATGCCTAGAGGCCATCTCCCTGGTGGTCCCAGAGTCTGACATGTTGATAACATGGTTGTAATCTTCGCTAATTCATTGTGTATGGTATAACTGCACTCTCTGGTACTGTCTCAGGGGAAGCTGGGAGCTACTTTTCAGAAGCAACCTCTCAAGGGGCCATGGCTCTTCTACTTCAGCCAACTCTTTCTTTTTTGTTTTTATTTTTAAAAATTACTCTTTGTGTGCATGTGTGTGTGTCTGTCTGTGTCAGAGAGAGAGAGAGAGAGAGAGAGAGAGAGAGAGGAGAGAGAGAGAGAGAGAGAGAGAGAGAGAGAAAGAATAGACGGACACCTTGGGGGTAATGAGGCCTGGTAGCAGGCACCCTTACCTGCTGTGCGCTTTCCCTGGCCAGCTCTCTTTGTTCATCCCTCGTGCTTTAGAATCTGTCTGTCAGCATCCGTTTTGTTCATCAAACCCTGAGTCAGGAACTGGTGTGAGCCATAGATTGGCCATTGGAAATATCACCATGTCTATTTGTGGAAGTGAAATTGCATTCAGTTTAAAGATGTGTGTGGGGAACAAGATGTAAATACCCAGTGCGATGCATTTTTCCTTCAGTGACATGAAGCTGAGTAATCGTACCAGAGTAGACACATACATTCTGGCCCACTTGGTCCTGTCTGTTTCAATATACAAGGGTATACCAGGGTCTTGTTCACTGTGAGTGACTCTAGATTTTTCCAGACAGCATGCTCACTTCTTCACTCAGTGATCAACAGAGTGTTGAGAACATCGATGTGTCAAACTTTCCCAGGCAGTGTGTGTGTGTAGCCTCGAGCTCTTGGACCAGCCACACTGCCTGGGTTCAGGTCCAGCACCACCTTTTACATGCACACACACAAACACACACACCCTGTGGCTTACTTGCATATAACCCTGTCTCTGAAATGGACACAGTAGTCCTTTCTTAGTGTGACTGTGACAGATGAGTAACGAGTACCTGTGGGTGGCGCACGGTGCAGTCAGTGGCTGTCCTTATAATCAGATGTGTCACTGTTACTGAGACAGTAGATTGGTTCTCCACGTGATATGCCCTTGAGGATGTTCAAGGAGACCCTAGCTGACTCCCTTTTTACCTTTGTCACACATGTTTGCATTGGACCTCAGCATGAAATGTGTGCATGGGTAGTGTGGGGCCACTTGTGAGCTAGCAGCGTGGCTACTGGGGCAGGAGGGTCTGCAGGTGAGCAAGATAAACTCCCATGGAGGTCACATAGGTGTGCAGAGACCCTGACGTAAGCGTATGTGTTTATTGCTCTGCCGTGGAATACCATGGGCTCACAGTTGAGAATGAAAGTCATGGACAGCCTCTCCTCACCCATCCCCTCAAACAGTCTGGACAGGAAGCCATTGAAGAGAACTCTTCAAAAATTGTGCTAGAGCTCTTCCAGGGATGGCGCTTAGAGGCACCCAGGATGGTCCAGCATTGTCATCCTGTCGTAGGCTTTCCTACAGTACATAGCCTCTAACAAAACTAGGCAGTCTCGAACCCCTGGCAGCAGGATTGTTTCCTTTATACAAAGGTTGGCAAAGCACCTAAATCTGCATGTGGCGTGTGCCCAAGCAGACTGCGAGGGGTTCATGCTGTGAGACCCAAAGTCCTTATGAGATTGTCTAAGACAAAGCAGCACGTCAGCAGAGCCTATGGTAGTTCCCTGTATGTCAAGTGTGTCTGTGATAGGAGCAAGCGAGCAGAAAATCATTGTGAAAGTGTTGAAGGCACAAGCAGAGTCAGAAAGCAGAATAAATATGCAGCTTTTAAATTATAAAAAAATTGTGGTGGGCATGCTGAGGTGTAGCTCTCCACAGCTGATGGCTTCTGGTGGGGTGGGGGTGGGGAAGGACTCAGTTCTCTAAGAGGCTGGCCACTGGGAATTGGTCCATGCCCCGTGAGTGTATGGGCAACACTAATTTGACTTTGTGCTTTGTATTTTTCTTTTTTCCCCTCTTCCTCCTCTTCCTTCTCCTCTTCCTTCTCCTCCTCCTCCTCTTCTTGGAGGAGGTCACAGGGGTAGGGGCTGGGAGGGCTGGGAAGTGATCGAAGTCCATTATGTGAAATTCCCAAATAATCAATAAAAATATGTTGGGGAAAATAGCATGACTCGGTATGTCAGCACACAGGTCAGCCACTGGCACTCCGTACTTAGATCGTCTGTCTGTTAAGGCCAGTGCAGCCTTAGGCATCTATCCCTCGTGTTCACAGAGCGTTGGCGAGCGATGTCTGTCATCTCTCGGCCCATGGTTCTGCATAGGTCCCTCATGGTAGTGTGCAGCACTGTGGCATTCTAGGGCTCTGTCATCCATCGCTGAGCCCACAGGAATTAACCTCCATGCTGGCTGTCACTTCGAAGAATTTGGGGAACTTTATTGGAGTGTGTTTGCCTCTCAGCTGCCGCCTTCCTCACACCTCCTCTTTACCCACACAGCATTGCGCTCGCTCTCACACATCCATTCCCTACAGTGTCTGTCCCCCGCACTGCGGTGCACACACAGTGTGCCCACTCTGCTGTCAGAGGGACCCCTAGGCCCTGCCACGCCCATGGCCACCAAAACTGTTGCAGATGTCACCAGGACTCAGTAGGTTCCTGTACACACACCCCCACCCCCCCAGTCTTCCTCTGGCTCCTTTTGCCTGGAAAACCACGTAGAGTGGGAACCCTTTGCCAGGTGAGCGATACATCTAACCAAACGGGTTATCTCATCATACCTTTGGAAAGACATTATTTGGGGAATTGCCACCAGGAGCTGGTGCTGCGCGTTAGGCACGCTGGCAGGACAGGGAGCTAGTTAGTTCAGACTCAGCACCGGGGAAACCAGAGTGCCAGTCTTCAAGGAGGTTGGAGAAGGGTCCATTTTCCCACACCCGGTTCTCAGAGCAAGAGAAATAGAAGTTCGGTGACTTCTGTTTTCAGAGAATTTGTGTGACGTGATTAAAGCAGAATAGGCACACAGAGACTCTGAGATATTTTACAGTGGAGACAGGAATTCAGTGTGCGCTCTGTGCAGCGGCCGGGGCTCTCGGGGAGTCTGTGGCAGACTTAGACTTGGATATTGTTTTCGAGTTCTGACTTAAAATACTGATACAATCTCATCGCCTCTCTCTCCCTCCCTCCCTCCCTCCCTCCCCCCCCTTCTCTCTAGAATATTCTCCTTCTTAGACATCGTGACTCTATGCCGATGCGCACAGATATCCAAGGTAGAGTATTGTCTGACTTTGTATCAATGAGGAGGACAGGCTTGCTTCACACAAAACATTACAGCCAAACCCCATCTATTAAAATAACAGTATTAGCCAGGCAGTGGTGGCGCATGCCTTTAATCCCAGCACTTGGGAGGCAGAGGCAGGTGGATTTCTGAGTTCAAGGCTAGCCTGGTCTACAGAGTGAGTTCCAGGAAGCCAGGGCTACACAGAGAAACCCTGTCTCAAAAACAAACAAACAAACAAAAAAAACCCCCGAAACAAACCAACAAGCAAACAAAACCAAACAAAATAACAGTATTCTAATTGTATACTTTATTTTTACTTAATATACATGGATAATAAACATTTGGATAAGATGTGACATATCAGCCCATGTCCCTCACCCAGCCTCCCGTTTACGTCTGTCCCCCAGGCCTGGAACATCTTAGCCCTGGATGGCAGCAACTGGCAACGAGTGGATCTTTTTAACTTTCAGACAGATGTAGAGGTAAGTTCATTCAGCTAATTAGTCAGTTAGTTTATTTGGTGTGCGTGCGTGCGTGCGTGCGTGCGTGCGTGCATGCGTGTATGCTTGCCAAGGGGTGTATAAATGGAAGTCAGTGGACAGCTTGCAGGAGTTGGTTCCCTCCTCACACCAAGCAGGTTCCAAGGATCAGACTCAGGTTTCAGGCTTGGGAACAGGCACCTTTACCCACTGACCCATCTCTCTGGTCCCACTGGTGGTAGTGTTTTTAGAGACAGTGTCTCTCCATATTGTAAGGATCCATAGCAGGTGGGCAGAGGGGCTGCAGAGACAGCTCAGTGGGTGAGGGTGCCAGCTGTGCCTGCACAGGACTTGGGGTTGGTTCCCAATACCACATGGTTGGTCACAACCATCTGTAACTCCTGTTCTAGGCAATCCGATGCCCTCTTGGGCCTCTGAGGGTTCCTGTATTCACACTGTACACATAAACTCATACAGGCAAACACACATACATGTAATGAGATAAACTAACTTTCAAAATCAGCTTGAAGAAACTGAGGAACAAATAGGTTGAGTCTAAAGTAGGGAACTTGATTACACACCTGTGGGTTCACAGCAATGGCAGAATACCATGTTGAAGTGACAGAGCTCAGGGCTTCTCTCCAGTGTCACTCTTTCTGAGCGTGCATACTTCCCTTAGGTGAGGCACTTACATGCCTTCAGAGACTGACCACATGAGACCAGGAGATAGCTCAGTAGGCAAAGGCACTTGCCACCAAGCTTGACTATGTGAGTTCAGTCCGGGGGCTCCACATTCTGGAAGGAGAGACAAATTGACCTCTGACCTCCATACATGTGTTGTGGTCTTTCTCTCTTTCTCTCTTTCTTTCTTTCTTTCTCTCTCTCTTTCTTTCTTTCTTGAGACAGGGGTTTCTCTGTGTAGCCCTGGCTGTCCTGGAACTCATTCTGTAGACCAGGTTGGCCTCAAACTCAGAAATCCGCCTGCCTCTGCCTCCCGAGTGCTGGGATTAAAGGCGTGCGCCACCACTGCCCGGCTACCATGGTATTTCTACATGTATACAGATGTAAAAAATAAAAAGTAAAATAAAAGGTAAACTGTACGTTTACTCTCCAGTTTTCACTAAAAATGCTACTCACTGTCAGCTGATGAGCTGCTGCTAACAGACAGTCGCTAGAGCGCAAGGGGTCCCTCTTCTTTAAGAGCATCGCCCCTGGTAAGGCATCCTGTCCCAGCAGAGTGACACACATCCATGAGTGTATAGACAGAACAAACTGGACTTACTGGGTGACAAACAAGACAGAAACACCACCACCACCACCACCACCCCCGTGTGTGTGGGAGAGTCGGTCTGGGAGGGCCTGGGGACTGATGGCTGTGATGAGAACAGATTGTACGAGATTTTCAAAGATCCGACTAAAAAGTCACAGGCCAAAAATGAGAAGTAACCGCACACTATGTTAAAGTCCTAACCCTGGGGCTGTGATGCTCATTTGAGGCCCCTTCTCTCCAGAACCTCTCATTCTAATGATGTATGCCTATGGTTTGCTATGCCTAGTGGGTAACAAGGGTGACTGAGTAAGTATTGAATTGGCAAAGGTCTTGATATTTTCTTTTCTGTTATAAACAGTGATCTGTAATTATTGCCACACATGTGACTTTTTTCTTTTAAAAGAAAGAAAACAAGAACTTTTGTTCCAGTGAAGAAAGAATAAAGAAATCCTCAGAATGGAGGGACACCAGAGCTGCAGGGGTTCAGCTGTTAGATACTGCTTACATATGCTTACACACTGAGATTTTCAGGTCCTCATCATCTCTTCCCTTTGGTAACAAAGGCTTGTTTTGCAGTTGTCATGAATTTTGCTTAAAATTGATAAAGTCAAGGTAGAGAGCTGGCTCAGGGGTTAGAAGCTCTTTGTGCTTTCCTGGGGGACCCAAGTTCAGTTCCCAGCATCCTTGCTGGATGGCTTACAAGCACCTGTAAGCTGGGGACCCAGGGGATCCAGTACTTTCTTCTGGCCTTTGAGGGTACTCACACACATACACATAAATTAAAACATATATCTTTAAAATTAGCTCAGGTTATCCTCAAGAAGGCATGGTGGACACACAGGGGTCAAGGTTCAGACTTGCAGCCCTGCTGAAGTGTTAGCCGGGTAGCAGGTGTGCCAGTCCTGCTTAGGTGCTGCAGCTTGTGTCCTAGAGAATCCAGTGTTTACAGGTCTCTGTGATATCTTACAAGATGGCGGTGCATAACTGCACACCACAGTACACTTAATGCACACTAAAAGATTGACTTCTCCTTTCAGCAGCATTGTTTTACCCTCCCAGCGGCTTCCACAGCCACAGTCCAGACGGTGGCTGAGTGCGGGGAGGTATGCCCAAACCCTTTGATAGGCAGCTAGGCTCTCAGAGAGTCCTCATGGTGCTGGCCTGGCAGTACAGTCCTCAGTGCCTGTGGCAAGGAAGGACTCTGACTGCATCTGGAAAAATGTACTGATAGCCCAACACACGCCGTGTTCATAGTTCAATGTACACTGTTAAGAGATAAGCCACATGCAAGTGATCATTTTCCGTCTTTCTCTGTTTAAGGGCCGAGTGGTGGAAAACATCTCCAAGAGGTGCGGTGGCTTCCTTCGAAAGCTCAGCCTTCGAGGCTGCATCGGCGTCGGGGACTCCTCCTTGAAGTGAGTGACAGCCACAGTGACCACTTGGTCACAGCGGCTGATGGTTGACATCAGAAAAAGCAAAGCCAACACAGTCTAGACTTTTCTTTGGTTCTTTCTGTGGTAATCTGCATAATGAGAGTCCTGCCATAGAATTTTGCTCTCTCTAGCAGTGGGACAGGATTATCACATTACGTTGGTTTTATTACAGCAGTCAGTATCACCTGTGCAGCTAAATGCATATCCCCTTCCTCCTTGGTAACCATGGGTTGTTGGAGTAGCAAAGGGTTAATTCCACTTACAGGTTACAGTCCATGGTCGAGCAAAGCCAAGGCAATAGCTTGAGGCAGAGGCCACGGAGGAATACTGCTTATTGGCTCGTTCAGCTTCTTGTCTTACATAGCCGAGGTCCACCTGCTTAGGGATTATGCCAGCCATAGGGCTGGGCTTATCCCGTGTTGATAAGCAGTTAAGTTACCATCCCAGAGCTGGCCACAGGTCAGCCTGGTAGAAGCAGTTCTCCAGCTAAGGTTGGAGTCACCTCTTCCCAGGTGACTCTAGGTTTATATATAGTTGACAGATGAAGCTAACTAGGACATCAGGCTTGCTGGCAAGCATTTTTACCTGCTGAGCCATCTCTCCAGCTCATAAAAGATTTTTTTTTTTTTTTTTAAATAAAAAGACAGTATTTCTATTATGTAGCTCTGGCTATCCTAGAACTTACTATGGATGGCCTTGAACTCATAGATCCATACCACACTCAGCCTCCATGAGGATATTTTAAGCAAGAATACAGTGGAAAGGAGCACAGATGCAGACCATGCAGTGTGACTGTGGTCAACGCCCAGGACCTACCAGAGTGGAAACTGCAGTAACGAAGCTGTCACTGTGTACAGTGTAGATATACTAATAAATTAAAGACTAGTTCAGGTCATCAGGCCTTTTTTTTGCCTAAAAAGCTTTGTACATCAGTGAGATGGACTAAGTCTAGCTTGGCCAGAAGCAGGACATGTGCTACTAGTCCTTATGGAACTGACAGTGCAAGACATAAATCTTCAGTGAGACAGTTGTCTCACTGAAGACACCAAAATGAATGTGAAAATGTGGATTGCTAGCCAGGACTATCAAAGGCCATTTATTTGTTTGCTTGTTTGTTGTTTGTTTATCTTAGGATCTCACGATGTAGCCCTGGCTGGCCTAGAGCTTGTTCTATAGATCAGGCTGGCCTGGAGGTCACAGAGATCTGCCCTTCTCTGCCTCCTGAGGCTAAAGGTGTGCACTACCACTGCCTGATGAGAAATACCTTCTCACCATGGAATGGAAACCCTGGTTTACTAGAAAAACACCGCTGAGAGACCAAGAACTGGTTTGTTCTGAATTTGAGACCAAAAGTCTGTATTAATTACATAGCTACCTATGCATCCGGAGACTCTGTTCCTGTGTGCATGGCTCCTGCCATCTAGCACAGTTGCCCTGGGATTCCTTCACCTTGCTGTAAATATAACTGTTTGTTCCTTTTTATGGCTGAGCTGCAATCCATCCTATGATGTCCAGATGCTGTCCAGATGCTGGGCTTACATCCTGTAAACCTGTCTTAGAGGCGGGGGAGACCGCTCAGGGGTTAAGAGCGCTTGCTGCTCTTGCCGAGTTCCCAGCACCAGTGTCAGGTAGCTCAGAACCTACTGTAACTGCAGCTCCAGGGGATCCAGCGCCCCTTGCTGGCCTCCATGGGCACCTGCACTCATGTGCACACATACATACGGGTAAAATAAAGGTAACTTCTTGCAACTGTATTTAATACACCAGCCTCACTGAACCTCCAAGCTTAGCCTCGCCTTAGGTGTGTTTAGAACACTGCTGTAACCACCGAGCTGTGCAGACCCATCCAGCACAAAGCCTGTCTCATAGTGTAGTTGTGAGTGTCTTATCTGCTTTACTGAACATCTGCGTCTAAACACAACATGGTCTCTCTAGGGTTTCAGTGTTCATTCTTGTTATCATGTGGCCAGCCAGGAGCTGTGTCCCCATACACACATGGAGAGTATCTGACTGCCGGTGTTTGCCCATCATCCCCTTCCTGAGAGTCTGACCACAGGTGCTGGAGAGCTGTGGACACTGAGACAAGCTTAATGTATGCCAAACTTAAGGGAAAGTTTATTTCAGCTCCCAGTTTCAGAAGGGTTAGTCTGAGCTGTCTACCCCTGTTCATATTGAGAATATGTGGCAGAGACAGTTGTTGATGAACAGGAAGCAGAGGGCAAGACAGAAAAGAGCCAGGGAAAGACAGCCCCAGGAACTCACTCCCTGAAATCTGCTCCCTCCATCTGGGTCCCTCTACTCAAAATCCCTCAGCATCTAAGGGACCGAGTGCTCTACACAGGAGCCTGTTGGAACAGGGCAGATTCCACCACACTTCACGGCAGGGAAACCAAACTTCAAAATGTGATTTCTACTAACTGCTTGTCTTTGTCAGATAACCATTGAAAGTCTTAAGTCCAACCACTTGTCAGTCAAGGGATCTGCAGAGGGGGTCCTGTGCGGCCACTGTCAGCTAGGGGATCTATCTGCTGCTTATGTTCATTTATGTTTGTGGACAGCAGGGATCTTTCAGTTTGCACCATTACAGGTAAAGCTGTTGTGAATGTTCATTTCTCCTGGAATGGAGTGATTGGGTCGTGTAAGTGCGTGCTGACAGGTGTTTGCACAAGACAAGGTCTCTGTGTAGCTGAGCACTGCCTTCATCTTATCTTCCTCTGCCTCTCAAGTGCTGGGATTACAGATGCACACCATGCCCAGCCTGGATTTTTTTGTTTTATGGTGCTGGGGATCAAACCCAGGACCTTAAACATGTTAGGCAAACATTCCACCATTTTACACACACACACACACACACACACACACACACACGCACGAGAATGCATACGAACGAGGCCTGAGGACAACCTCAGGAAGTGGCCTTTTGGATCTCTCACTGGCCTGGATCTCACCACGTACACTAGGCTGTCTGGCCGATGAGTCCTTGAAATCTGCCTTTCTTTGCCGTACTGGGACCACAAACCTGTGCTGCCAAGATGTTTGTTTGTTTGCTTGTATGTTTTTATTTGTTTTGTTTTTGTTTTTCTTTTTTTTTTTTTTTCAAGACAGGGTTTCTCTGTGTAGCCCTGGCTGTCCTGGAACTCACTCTGTAGACCAGGCTGGCCTCGAACTCAGAAATCCGCCTGCCTCTGACTCCCGAGTGAAGGGATCAAAGGCATGCGCCACCACTGTCCGGCTTTTTTTTTTTTTTTTTTGTTTTGCTTGTATGTTTTTAAACATGGGGACTGGGGTCAAACTGAGGGCCGCCTGCTTGTAGAACAAGCACTTTGCAGGTGGAGCTAACTCCCAACAACTGCTTTCATATAGACACACCTCTCTCTCCCTCTCTCCAACACTTATTTTGTGCCAAGGATTGTGTTGGAGGTCAGCAGATAAGCCATGAGAGTCGGTTCTCTCCTACCCCATGGCTTTTGAGCATCAACCTCAGGCCATTGGGCTTGGCAGTGAGCATTGCTGCCTGATGGACCATCTCAGTGTCTCCCTAGCCCCAGCTTTAACTTTGAAGAAACCTCCAATCTATTTTTCAAACAGAATGTACTGTTTTAAGTCCCCATGTGCTCCGTGACTCTACAGTTCCTCACATTTCTGCCAAGCCCTGGTGTGGCTGGTGTGTCCTCTTCACTTTGGCTCTAATGGTGCTCAGTGGTACCTATGGCTCTTCCCTATCTCCCCAATGCTGCCCAGTGTGCTCCTATGCTTTGAATCCATGGACCATTGGAGAAATGTCTGTCCAGGTCATGTGTCCATTTTGTCATCTATTGTTTTTTTTTTTTAATTGGCTTTTGAGAATTCTTAATACGTTTTGGATACCAGTGCTTTGCACAGTACCTTTGCAAGGGTGCTCTCCCAGGCTCCTAACTCCCTGTCTGAAAGGAAGTTTCTTTGCAGATCAATTTAATTTATTTTGTAAATTGTTGTGTTTGTGTATGGGCCTGCATGCATTTATGTGCACCATGTGTGTGCAGGTATCTGCAGAGGCCAGGAGAGGGAATTGGGATCCTCTAGACCTGGAGTTATGGACAGTTATGGTCCCAGGACCCATGTGGGTGCTGGGAACTGAACTTGGATCCTCTGGAAGATCAGCAAGTGCTACTAACTGCCCAGCCATCTCTCCAGCCACCGAAGGGAAGTTTCAATGAAAGGCATTTCACTGAGTTCTTCCTTATGGAATACAAGCACTTGCTGCATTCCTGGGGTCACACACACCCTACCCTGTGCCTGCCTTGTGAAAGTCTCCCAAGTTCTTTGTTTTTATTTTATATGTATGTGTGAATCCTTCATGAGTGTGTACTATGTGTGCCTGGTGCTGACGGAGGCCAGAGAGGGCATAAATCTCCTGGGACTGGAGTTATAAGCTGCCCTGTGGGTGCTGAGGAAGCAAGCAGTGCCCTTGACCGCTGGGCCCCTCTACAGCCCAGTCCCTAGAAGTTTTAGAATTTTAACTCAGATCTATTTTGACTTTTTAAAAACATTTTCATATGCTTTGGTGTTTTGCCTGCATGTATGTCTGAGTGAGGGTGTCAGATCCTCTAGAACTAGAGTTAACAGACAGTTATGAGCTGCCATGTGGATGCTGGGAATTGAACCCAGGACCTCTGGAAGAGCAGCCAGTGCTCTTAACTGCTGAGCCATCTCTCCAGCCCTATTTTGACTACTTGGGGGCAGTTGTTGGTGACTGAACCCAGGATCTCACTTACACTGGACTTTCCCACTGAGCCATGCCCCTGATCAGAACTGGTATGTGGAATAGGGTACACATTCAGGTTTGGGTTTTGCCTACAGACATCCAGTTATTCTTGCGCAGTCTGTGTCCTGTCGTCAGCCACACACTTTAATGGCTAGTGAAATGTCTTGGTTTCTAACCCTGTTTCCAGAGCTGCCCTGTCAGCTTCAAGAGTTCAGCTCCAAACAGCTTGCACTGAGCAGTGTGAAAGTTGCACACATGCTTTGTCATACTTAGTTCTAAATATTTTTTCTAAAACATTTATTTTAAATTATATATACATGTTTATCTGTCAGGGGTGGGGTATGTATATTTGAGGGCAGTGCCCAAGGAGTTCAGAAGAGGGCATCCAATCCCATGAAGTTGGAGGTACAGGTGATTGTGAGCCACCTGATAGGGGTGCTGGGAACTGAACTCAGATCCTTTGTGTGTAAGAGCAAGTTGTATGCTTTACTCCAATCTTCTTTACTGTTCACTAATAGAAATAGAAAGCAGATTCATTTTTATACATTTCCCCCCTGCAGTGCCTCCTCATACATGAAACCTCATACATGACATTTATGTGGTTTATAACTGAGCTATATCACAGACTAGCTCTTGTGTGTGTGTGTGTGTGTGTGTGTGTGTGTACACGTGTTATTGCAAATCGCCCCCAGAGCCTTGTACACACTAGGCACCCTGTACCACTGAGCACACCCCCTGCCCTCCACTCTTCGCTTCAGAGTCACTGATCTTCTACCTGCCGTAGCTAATCCGTGGTTAACCAACATCCAGTACATTTTCAGCTCAGTCATTGGGTTTTCATATCTAAAGTTTAACATGTCTTCTTCTCTCTCTCTCTCTCTCTCTCTTTTTTTTTTTTTTTTTTTTTTTTTGGTTTTTCGAGACAGGGTTTCTCTGTGTAGCCCTGACTGTCCTGGAACTCACTCTGTAGACCAGGCTGGCCTCGAACTCGGAAATCCACCTGCCTCTGCCTCCCGAGTGCTGGGATTAAAGGCGTGTGCCACCACTGCCCGGCACGTCTTCTTCTCAATGAACAAAAACCTTCTCTGTCGCCATAAAATACCTCTGCTCTGTGCCATGGCCCCACAGCATTCTGTGTGACTCAACCATAACCTTCAGCGCCCTTGCCCCCGGCCTTGCTATGTCCAGTTTGGGGAGATTTTGATTGGACAGTTGTGTCTGTTACAGATTTAGTTTCCTGTTTCGTTCAGTGTGGGCAGACATCAGGGGCTATAAGTGTTTGCACAAATGTATGTGTCCCACAAGCACTCAGTGCCTGCAGAGGCCATAAGAGGACCCTGGATTCTCTGTAACTGGAGCTATAGATGGTTGTGTGCAGCTTTTGGGTCCTGGAAAACAAACTCAGGTCCTCTGCAAGAGAAGCAAGTGGTTGTAACCAGCAGTCCATCTCCCCCCCCCCATTAATTAATTAAAAGATCATTAGGTCCGGCAGAACAGCGTTTCGTTTAGCCCACTTCTGCGTTCCTGAATCTAGAGACTTCTCGCTACCCAATCCTAGAAACAGTGATGTAGTCTTAAGTTTTTGCAGGTAGAAGTAGCCAGTGTGCTCCACCAAAGGACCTTGGTGATCTTCTGGTGTCATGCTTCTAGCTAATTCTTTCCCCAGTCATAGGCAGTTGCTCACATGCACATGTCAGGGTCATTCATGGCAGCTGCTGGCATTCTATTCCGTGTGCCCCTGTTGAGCACCATGGACTTCTTGGGTTTCAGTTCCATCTTCCTAGCCCCGCCCCAGGGATCCACTTTGGTTCCCCATCCCTACACATCAGCAGGGCAGAATGAGCAGATGACATGCAGTCTGTGGCCAGGTTCTGGAGGTGGTGGATATGTCATGGGACAGCCAGTACCTGTGAGACCTGCTGAAGTATCTCAGGAAGGCACGGGTTGCCTGAGCTTGCCCTGGCAGGGAGTGGTGGTAGTGTGTAGCTCTCTGCTTCTGGTCCTGCTATCACCCATGCACAATAAGGCAGATGTTCTTCATAACTTGGGGTCCTTGCCGGTTAATGATGGGTCTTGGTACTAACAAGACTGACAGTGGTCAGAGTATCCCAGAGCACAGCACAGGGAAGATCTTACCTTGCTTCAAGTGGACTTTTCCAGTCGAGAAATGTCAGGCCTCCCATCTCAGATGATCCCCAAGGTGGGGCTGGAGGAGGGTCAGCTGACAGGTAGCTTGGGCCTTTGTTCCTCCAAATACCCCCGTCAGGCTAGCAGTAGGCAGCATCTGGAGTTTCCCAGGTTACTGAGCTGTGTTTGCCAAGGAATTTGAAGTGTATGGTTGTGCTGCCCTCTAGTGGTCACCTTGCAGCTTGCAGCCACCGAGCACCCTGTAGCCGCTTTTTTTGCTGCTTTCGGGAAAAGCAACTTTTTTTCCTTCTCATTTTAGGACCTTTGCACAGAACTGCCGAAACATTGAACATTTGAACCTCAATGGCTGCACAAAAATAACTGACAGGTAGGAACAAGGATGGGTCTAGGGAGAGAGTGTCCACGAGAAGAGGCGAGAAACAGGTTGAAAATGTCTTTCGTATGCCTGCCTCTTTTCAGCACGTGTTACAGCCTCAGCAGATTCTGTTCCAAGCTGAAACACCTGGATCTCACGTCCTGCGTGTCTGTTACCAACAACTCCTTAAAGGGCATCAGGTGAGACTGCTTGGCATTTGGAGGCTCAGTCCGTAAGGCAATGAAGTCCCACATTCCAGTATCCAGAAGCCATGTAATCAGCCAGGACCTGTGGCTCCTGCCTGTGACCCCAGTGCTGGGGAGGAGGCCTAGGGCTCACTGGCCAGCCTGCCTAACTGAAATGGGGAGCTCCAGCCAGGTTCAGTGAAAGACCCTGTGGCATAACGGGGGACAGAATGCGGGAAAGAGGCTAGAAAGCTCAGGGCTGCGGAGAGGCTCAGCACATACTGCCCTTACAAAGGGTCCAAGTTCCTAGCACCCATGTTGGACAGCTAACAGCTGCCTCTAGATCTAGGGGTATGAAGCCCTTTTCTGGACACTGTGAGCCACTGCATTCAGAGACATTTAACCACACACACACACACACACAATTTAAAATTTAAGAGATTTTAAAGCTAATTATTTTCTATTTTCTTTTTTAAAAAGGTTTATCTTTTATGTGCATTGGTGTTTTGCCTGCATGTATATCTGTGTGAGGGTGTCAGATCCTCTGGAACAGGAGTTACAGACAGATGTGAGCTGCAATGTGGGTGCTGGGAGTTGAACTTAGGACTTCCAGAAGAGCAGCCAGCGCTCTTTAACCATCAAGCCACCATCTCTTCAGCCCTGTTTTCTTTTCTTTCTTTTTTTTCTTTTTCTTTTTTCTTTGTTTTGTTTTGTTTTTTTTTTTTTTTTTGAGACAGGGTTTCTCTGTGTAGCCCTGGCTGTCTGGCTGTCCTGGAACTCACTCTGTAGACCAGGCTGGCCTTGAACTCAGAAATCCGCCTGCCTCTGCCTTCCAAGTGCTGGGATTAAAGGTGTGCACCACCACTGCTGGGCCTCCAGCCCCATTTTCTACTTTCAATGCTATCATTTTCTTTTTGTGGTGGATCAGTACATAAAATTGCAATTAATAAAGTGTGAAATCCTAAGCAGAACTTGTGGCTTTGGAATGGCCCTTCTAACTGCACAGATGTTCACTGAGATGTGCAGAATTTGAGGCTAGGTCAGTGTTTGTTTGATTCGCTACCTTAATCTAACTGTGTCATGCTTTTTGTTTGTGAGCTCATTATAATCAACTGACTTTTAAAAAATTAATAACAAAAGGTGGCAAGCAACTGAGGAAGATACCTGGAAGTCAACCTCTGGCCATACAGAACATGCACCCACACATATGTGCACATACACAGAGAACCCTGAAACCCAGCCCTAGTATGGTCAGTGCCTTGGACAGAGGCATTCCTGGTGACTCCACTGGGTGAGGAGGAGGTGGTTCAGCCAGGTCCTGGGCTAGTCTCCTCTCTAGGTTGTTTGTGGTATACTGAGTTCATCACTGTTTGTAGGAGGTTGTTTGTGGTGTACTGAGTTCAGCACCTTCTGCAGGAGGCTGCACAGGGTGCTGTTGTTCTTTGTTCTCTCAGCGAGGGCTGCAGAAACCTGGAGTATCTGAACCTCTCCTGGTGTGACCAGATCACTAAGGAAGGCATTGAGGCGCTGGTGCGGGGGTGCCGGGGCCTGAAAGCCCTGCTCCTGAGGGGTTGTACACAGGTACAGAGGTCACACATCTGGTCAGCTTGTTTTCCTTGCTGTGGTGGTCATCTTGGTGCCTGACCCATTCTCTCACCTGTATTCCGTCTCTCTGTCATTTCCTCCATCCACTCAGTTAGAGGACGAAGCTCTGAAACACATTCAGAACCACTGCCATGAGCTCGTGAGCCTCAACCTTCAGTCTTGCTCAGTAAGTATGGACCTGGGCATTGGTCTGCGGCCCGCGGCCTGCCGCACCTGCTCACGGCCCCACTGCCCACCACACCTGTGTGCAACAGCACCTGTGCACGGCCCCACTGCCCATCACACCTGCGTGCAGCCGCACCTGTGCACGGCCACACTGCCCATCGCACCTGCGTGCAACAGCACCTGTGCACGGCCACACTGCCCATCACACCTGTGTGCAGCCGCACCTGTGCACAGCCACACTGCCCATCACACCTGTGTGTGGCCCCAGGTCAGGCTGCACATGTTCAACGTGGCTGGCATCTGGCCACATCACCTTGCCCTGACTCCTTCCCCTCTATCCTCATTGGCACTATGACTCTTTGTAAGGAGAAAGAGAGAACAATAATTAATAAAGCAGCATGTTCAGCACACGGCTGTAGGCACCTCCCCGGACTCATATGATGTTTGGTAATTTATTTTTTTAAAGACTTATTTATTTACTTTATGTGAGTACATTGCTATCTTCAGACACACCAGAAGAGGACATCAGATCCCATTACAGATGGTTGTGAGCCACCATGTGGTTGCTGGGAATTGAACTCAGGACCTCTGGAAGAGCAGTCAGTGCTCTAAACCACTGAGAAATCTCTCCAGCCCATGTCTGTTAATTTCTATATCTGTATTCATACATATATATAATGAGAGACAGGTGGACAAGGTCTCACTGCATAGCCCAGGCTAGCCTGAAATGCACAGTTATCATGCTCATGATGGCATACTGAAAGCTGGGATTACAGGTGTGGGCCAATATGCCTGGCTGGCTCTTTCAAAAAGAAAAAAAATCAGGAACGCTGTTACTAATCACCACGTAACTGTTAGATCTCAGTGTAGCTTCTCTTTAATTCATTAGAGCTGATGGCCCCTCTGATTCCTCTGTGAGAATAATAGCCCTGGACTGGGAAGATAGCCCAGCCAGTTAAGTGCTGGCTTTGCAAGCATAAGGACTTGAGCTTGATCCATAGAGCCCATGTCAAAAACTGAGCACTAGGGAAGCAGACACAGGATTCCCCCAGCTCACTGGCCGGCCAGCCTACTTGACGAGTTCTGAGCCAGCAACAGAATAAGTCTCAAAAAAGGTGGCCAGCACCTGAAGAATGACACTTGAGGTTGTACACACACACACACACACACACACACACACACACATGCGCGCGCGCACATACATCAGACACACGTGTGCATGCACACACATACACAACCAACTTAGTGATTGCCCAGACTTGTTGACTTATTATTTGTTACCTTGGATTTGGACAGGTCTGTTTGTTTGAGACAGGGTCTCACCACATATCCTTGGCTGGTCTGGAACTTGCTACCTATACCAGGCACACTCCAGACTCCACCTGCCTCTACTTCCCATATGCTGGGATCAAAGATGTACACTTGGCTAGTTTGTTTTGAGGTAGGGTTTTCACTTATGAAGTCCAGGATGGGCTAGGTCTCGAAATCCTCCTGCCTCAGCCTTCGAAGTGCCAGAGCTACAGGTGAGTGCTGCGACATGCAGCCTGCTTGTGTTTTGGTTAGGTGTCAGGGTGAAGTGCTTGTAGGCAGCAAAGAACCAGGTAGACCGTACTAGACTCATTCCCCTGGGCTCTGTGTCAGTGCTGGCCCCTGATCCCTGTGCTCTTCTCTCCAGCGCATCACTGATGATGGCGTGGTGCAGATCTGCAGGGGCTGCCACCGGCTACAGGCTTTGTGCCTCTCGGGTTGTAGCAACCTTACAGATGCATCTCTCACGGCCTTGGGCCTGAACTGCCCCAGACTGCAGTGAGTATGACCACTTTTTGCTCTTTGGCTCCAAGAGGACTAGGCTGCCAGAGGGGAGAGGTTTGCCAGTTCTCAGGGTGGTAGAGCCAGGAGCTGCTGGGTAGGCTGTGGTATGACAGCACCTATGCCCACCAGGGGCAGACGGGTGTGCAGCACAGCTGACTCATGTAGTTTCTTGGTCTGTTTCATGTGTTCGTTCACATTTACCTCATGCTGTTACGCTTTGGCTTTGACCATCGGCGTGGTTTGGTGGTGCATAGACTAGTTGAATGTCTCTGCTAACTCTGTCACTAGGGGACACTCAGGGGAGGTCTCGGTTGCTTGCCTGTCATCCTCATGAATATAGGATGGTTGGTTGGGTTTCAGGGTAGAGCACTGCTGTCCGCCTCCCCGTAGGCCTGAACCACCCTGATTTAACTAAACACATCTGCATGAGTGGACACTCACTTTCAGCAGAAACTGAGGCCCAAAGGAAAGTCAGTTTGTCCTGCATCTCATGATGGATAAGGAGGGAAGCAAGAATCTAAACCTGTTGATTCTATTTCAGAACCAACAGTCTTAACACAAACTATACAAAGAGACAGTAGATAGCATTCCATCTTTTTTTTTTTTTTTTTTTTACATTGAAAAGGTTTCAATTCTGATGAGGATTAACTCATGGTTTTTCATTGCCTGCACTTTTACATTTCCTAGAGGGAAGAATACTTGCCTAGCATGCCTGGGGCAAGTTCAGTCCCCAGCACCACAAGATAAACACCATGGATCTTGAAGTGATTTTGTTCAGCAAAAGTGCATTTTAATTGTGTTCTAAAACAACAGTGGTTGGGTGGGCTTCTGGTTCACTGTGATGAGCCTTTAGGACTCTGCTCTATTCCTTTGAGCCTGGTGCCACTCACCTGTCCCGAGAGGCCCCGTTTGCAAGACCCAGAAGGACATGACCAGAAAGTGGCTCAGTGTGCCACAGAGCAAAGCAGGCTTGAGAATGTGCACCATGCAGTGTTTTTCTGCTAACTGGGCACTCTGTGTTCTCTCTCCTCATGCCCACTTCGCAGAGTTTTGGAGGCTGCCCGATGCTCCCATCTGACCGATGCAGGCTTTACACTACTAGCTCGGGTAAGGCATCAAGTTTGAGACAAAACCATGCTGTACTTCAAAGTGATGCAGGGTAGTTTTGGGGATTGCAAAGAACCAACACTTAGCTTCAGAAAAGATGACCATGATGACCTTTGTACTTTTTCCAGCTGGCCAGGACTCTAGGGAGATCCTGGCACGTGTGTTCAACTTCTCGCCATAACATTGTCATTTACAAAGTTCATGCTTAAGAACTGTGCAATTGAGTTACCAAGAACTGTTGGGCCACGTTCATAGCTATCCTTGAGCACATGCTGCCCACAAGCTGGATGCTGTCATAGAGCTCAATCCTCACTGTCCCTACTTGTCAGCGAGACCCACCTTGAACAAAGCCTCTCTCCAGTGACCTTTCTGTATGAACCCAGGCTGGCCTCTGCTCAGCTTCCCTGGCTAGGGCTGTGCTCTCCAGTCTTCCATGCGGCTTGTGGTACTGTCTGCATCCTCCTGTCACCACCTCCTACAGAGGAGTCTGATCTGTGGTGTAGGAAGGTGTGACAACTCTCTCTCTTGGTTGAGAGGATGGTGCTAGGAGGGGGTGGTTCAACATAAGCTTGACTAGCTGGCAGCCACTCTGAATTGCTGGTTTGGGATGGCTGCAGGAGTAGGAACCACTCCTCAGTGAAATGGGAGAGCTACAGGGCTACGCTTCATGGGCCCATATAGTAGAGTCTACTGGCTGGTTGTGTGTCAACTCGACACAAACCGGAATTATCACAGAGAAAGGAGTTTCAGTTGAGAAAATGCCTCCATGAGATACAGCTGTAAGGCATCTTCTCAATTAGTTATCAAGGACGGAGGGCCCCTTGTGGGTGGTACCATCTGTGGGCTGGTAGTCTTGGGTTCTATAAGAAAGCCAGCTGAGCAAGCCAGGAGAAGCAAGCAAGCCAATAAGTTACATCCCCCCATGGCCTCTGCATCCGATCCTGCTTGAGTTCCAGTCCTGACTTCCTTTGGTGATGAACAGGAAGTGTAAGCTCAATAAACCCCTTTCCTCCCCAACTTGCATCTTGGTCATGATGTTTGTGCAGGCATAGAAACCCTGACTAAGACATAGAGTGTCTTGTGGACTCTTTCAGAATTGCCATGACCTGGAGAAGATGGACCTTGAAGAATGTGTCCTGGTGAGTGGACTCCTGGCAGCCCCTTAGGGCTGCTCTGTCACTGCTAGCAGCCTGGCATTGTAGCAAGCATAGGTTACCACTACTACCCAGCATGGTGGTGGGGATCAGGCCCCATTAGGCCCTTTGTAATGGGATCTGTAAGTGTTTGGTGGTTCCATACGCAAGAGAGTGCCACCCATTTCCAAGCATAAGCAGGATTTCCTTTTATTTTACAAAAAGCTTGTGAGAGGAATGAACCTGCATGTTGGGTGGTCGGGTGACTACAGGAGGGTGTTCTGGGGAACCCTCCTATCTACCACTTGTATGTTCTGTCCTGTCCCTGGGCTCCCTCAGGTACCAGAAGCAAGGCCAAGCAGCAGTGTGCCTCCCTAGGAGTTAACAGTGTGAGCCAGAGTGAGCCTGAATGAGGGTTTAGTTTTATTTTTGTTGCCTCTGAGCTCCAAGCTCAGGAGAATCCAGGACTGGGTATGAAGTCCTGGTGCAGAAGCCAACTGACTGTGTTTCTCTCCAGCTTACTGACAGCACTCTCATCCAGCTCGCAATCCACTGTCCCAAGCTGCAAGCCCTGGTGAGTCTGAGTTACTGGTGAGACTTAAGAATGTCTTAGGAATGAGAGGACCCCCCCCCCCAACAGATGCCACGGGGTCCACTTTGTGTAAAGCCACTACCACTGTTGCTCTCAGGCCTCCCTGCTGGGATAGCCTGGGCTGTGAGGCATCTGAACACTACTTTTGTTGTAGGGAGGGAGAGAAGCTGACAGGAACTCACAGCCCCATCGATTCACTTAACCTCAGTTGGCCTTGTCAGGGAGATGAAAGCTCAGTGTAAAACACCATTACCTAGGAACAGAGATGGCTCCGCCCTGATGGGTTTGCTGCTCAGATTCACTCAGTCCAGGGAATGGAGTCTGGGCCCTCTGCATGGTGTAGGGGTCCTGTAAGGACCAGGGTTTCTGAGCACCAGGAGACCAATCTCCACGCAGTCCTGTTTTTATACATGCAGCTTTTAGAAGTGGGACTTAGAGTAAACTATGACACCCAGTGAGTCAGATGCTATGGGGTGCACAGCTGTGATCTTAGCTCCTGAGAAGCTGACACAGAAGACTTCAGGTGTGAGCTCAGCCTGGTTGGCATGTAGAGACCATATTTCAAAGAACAAGATTTAAAAAAAAAAAAAAGCTTACTTCAGAAACCAAAGAGCCCAAAGTGAAAACCACCAAAGATGATGAACAGAGCATCAGGCCTGCAGTGAGATTACAATTCACGGCCGAGGAGAAAAGAAACATCACAGGGTTGCAGACTTCATTCGCTGCAAAGTGTCTTGAGGGCTCCCCTGGTGGTGATCGTGGTCATCAGCAACCTCATCCTGGCTCTGGAACTTGATTTTTTGTGTAAGGGATGGGTAAGCAGCACATGGCCCCTGACCGCATGCTAAACATCCCGCCAACCCTGTAAACTGAGGACAAATCCAGGCGCAGGCTTTGTGTAGAGTGCATTTGCAGTACAGTAGGTCCCAAGCTTACACGGACAGCCAGCTCAGTGATTGATAAACAGACTGAACAACAGGATGGCCCTGGCTAGTGACTCCTGGCAGACCCCAGCAGCCCAGTGGGCAGAGAAAAGGCAGCATGAGTGGGAAAAAACAGACAGACAGACAGACAGACAGAAAGACAGTCCCCCTCTCTGCTGCAAGTGCTTTCTTTGGCTGACCAGCTTCTTTGGCTGATCAGGTGGCACACACTTTCGATCCCAGCATTCAGGGGGCAGTGGTAGTCAAGCCTGGCCTACATAGAGTTCCAGAACTACACAGAGACCTGTCTTTTAAAAAAAAAAAAATCTTCCTTATACTTTCTTACCTTACCACTGACTTTCAACTAAGTGCTTAGGCATAAACCTCTATTTAAATATTAAGAAGGCCAAGAGAAGATGAGGCAGCCAGGAAGGGACCTTAAGGCCATGGGGTTAAATGAGTCACTGGGTATATTTTGCTTTGTACATCCCAGGCTAGGCTCTAAAGGCGCTGATAACAAGGGATGCTGAGACAGGAACAAATCCCAAAGAACCTGTTGTTTCTGATCAAAGGACCAAGGGAAGGGGTAGCCTATCAAGTTACTCTTTCTGACAGTAACTCCAAACAGAACTGTGCTTCTCCACCCTGCCAGGAAAGGGTGAATGGACAGCTAGGAGTCTTTCATCTTTGCCCAAGAGTGACAATTTACACTATCACCTGAGACTGACCACACAGGGAGCCTAGACCTAGAGCCTCACCAGACCTAAGTCAGGGCTATCTGAGGAGTCTGAACACCTACCTACCTCTTCCTCCCAGTGGCAAGTGACCCACCCCATTGGCATCAGACCACTCAGTATGGGGAGTGGGTCACTGTATGTAGACTACAAGCCCTTACCCCACAGCAGCATAGTACCACAGGCCTGGTGCAAGGAGATGTAATGAAGACATTGAAATATTCTGGATACGACAGAACAGTCTGGACTCATGGGAAGAGATGTTTGGTGGCAACATGCAGATGACAAGTCCAGATTAACATGACATTTTAAAGAGGACTTCAGAAAACTGTTCCTGGTAGAAATTATGAAGACACCATAAAACCAACAGAAAGTCAATGCCCACAAATAGATACAGTATATAAATCTGTTCAGACAATTAAAACCAAAAATCAGTGAACAGCCTTAAAGCGGAATGGAGGAGCCAACAACAGAGACGGCCTAGTCTTGTCAAGTGAGCACAGCCTTTAGAAAACAAACGGGGTGACTTAGGGAGCAGGAACAAAGATGTGGCAGTCATAGTATCACAGCCAGAATTGAAACAGGGCTAAAAAGCCCCAAGGTGGTAAAATGTTCTGTAGGTTGAAGCTGATCAGACCTCAGGCAGATCCTCATCCATCTTCCAACCACCAAAGCCAGTTCCTCCTGAGGATACCTGGGCAGATACTAGCCAAGAATTCTCACCTCAGAATCCTTTATGTGGAAATCTCCTCGAGGAAGTACTGGGAGAACACAGGTGTGAACATAAAATGAATCTACTAACACAGAAAGCAAACCAGTGGGTCCTCAGTGTTACAGTGCTGCTGCTGCTGCTGCTGCTGCTGCTGCTGCTGCTGCTGCTGCTG
>JADRCH010000034.1:5484447-5532506 GCA_019843965.1 Rhynchomys soricoides
ATATATGACTAAGGTCAGGGTCTCATTGCATAGCTACAACTGAGTCACGGATGTCTGCACCTTTTAATGTGTGTACTGTGTCTGTGCTGAGGTATATGCATGTGACTGTGGGTGCTCATGGAAGCCAAAGGCATTGGATCCTCCTGTAGCTGGAGTTATCAGCTGTGAGCAGTATGTGCTTTTAACTACAGAGCCACCTCTCCAACCCTGTGCATTTTAAACAAGGACAGTAAATCTACTGGTTTTATTGGTGACACCTCAACTCAAATTGGACCGTAAAACTGCTCAAGGGAGTAAACTCTGAACTATACCCCGAGACATCTTTCCTTGTTTCTGGTTGGAAAGTTAGCTGCCATGGTCTGGGGTGGCAAACCCAGGACCTTGCTGGATCCTCCATTTGTGCTCTTAGAGAAAACTCCAGACTGTTTCCTATAGTACTGGACGGGAGGATTGAAGAACAGCAGACGGTCAGTCAGATGAGGTTTTTGTAGTCTGCAGCCCTTACAGCCCTCCATTTATTCATGGTGACCCTTCCCACACATGGCACTCAATCTCCAGCATGTGCTTTCCAGAGGACATACCACACCACAGTAAGCAGTTGCTTTGGGCACTTGAGCTAACTCCCCAGCTTTTACTAGCTGGAACTTGGAATGAGGATCCTGTTAAAGAATGCCTTTCTCTCCTCCCCAGAGCTTGTCCCACTGTGAGCTCATCACAGATGAAGGGATCCTACACCTGAGCAGCAGCACCTGCGGGCACGAGAGACTGCGGGTACTGGAGCTGGACAACTGCCTTCTTGTCACAGACGCCTCGCTGGAGCACCTGGAGAACTGCCGGAGCTTGGAGCGACTGGAGCTCTATGATTGTCAGCAGGTCACCCGTGCAGGCATCAAGCGCATGCGGGTAGGTGTGAGCCCCTCGTAGGGTGGCCTCGGCAGCTTCGGTATACCCAGAAATCAACAGTAGGTAATGGTGCTTGCTACCAAGCTTGTCTTCCCGAGTTCAAGGCCAAGAACATGGTACAAAGTAGAACAGAACCAACTCAATGTTGTTTTCTGACCTCCACATACATGCTAAAACTAATACCCACTTCTCTAGTCTGGTGTGTTTATACAAACTGTCTGATTACACAGGTGCTACCTTAGGCTTCTTCAAACATGTACTCTTAATCACTGCCACTTGAGATAAGTGTTTCCAATTGTCCTTAGATGGTGCTAGATTTGGGGGCTCGAGGGAATTTAGCAGAACAGTTCTAGCCTACAGCATTCTACCTGCCTAATATTGAGGTAATCAACTATAAATGGTCTAGAGGTTTTCAAAGGATGTACAAGAATCCTAATCCCAGGGCAGACGACTCCCCCTTTTCCATTTCCTTCCAGGCTCAGCTTCCTCATGTCAAAGTCCACGCCTACTTTGCTCCAGTCACCCCTCCTCCAGCAGTGGCAGGAAGTGGACATCGACTGTGCAGATGCTGTGTCATACTCTGACAGCAGCTGCTTAGGCCATGGACCCCAGGCTTGAGGTTAGACCAGTCTGCTCCATCATCACCCAATCTCGACTCTCCATGGCAAAAGCATTACTTCTGCACAGACTGCAGTAGCTGGTGATGCCATTCACCTTAATGTTGCTGGATGCAAGCAAATCCAGGCTGGTGCCAGTTACCACAAGGCAAGAGTGGTGTGGTGCAACCTGGAGCCCATCGGAGGTGGGTACCTAGGCATACAAGCTCCACCTGGATTTGTCAGCATTCTACACATACACCTTCAGTGTTAGCACAACCTGAACAGAGCAAAAGAGCCTGTTGGTTTTCTACATGATCCTTAAGCCAGTGGCCTAATGTAATTCATAGCAATTCCTATTGATCTGCAGGACTTGTCCACTTTGAAGACTAAATATAAATAGCACCTTTATCAACCTGACTGTACTGCAAACTCAAAACGGCTGGTAGTTTCTTATGTAGAAACGTGTGTTAACATACTTCCATAAGACACCAAAGAAACAAGGCCTCTAAGCTGGGTGGGGCAGGATCTTCGCCTTTCTGTTTGTGTCAGCTCATTATACCCTACTCTAGGGACCAAAACCAACCCCCTTTGCATCATCCTCTGGAAATTATACGTTCTGCCATATGCTACAGCACACAGTGCATTTTTGTTACAGGAAAAAAGCCAATTATGTCCACACTTCTCAAAACATTTGCAGGAACCTTGAAGAAATCCAGAATGAAGGCTTAAGTTATCTATAATATAACCAAGTAAAATAATGAACGGATGCATGTAGAATGGATGTGGTTTTTTAAAAATTTACTCTGAATTTTTAGAAATCATATCAGAACTATTTTAAAGCTTACACATGAAAAAGTCCAATGAATGAAGAAGTATTGGCAGCTTTCAAAGCCTCACCGTGCTCACTGGAGTCAGCCAGGGCCTTCACTGTCGTGACATAAGGAGACAAGTTAGAGCAAATCCACTTTGCAAACGCAGGCGCTCCTGTCTTGTCCCTGGGACTGAGCAGGACGCCTATCTTTACCATGGTGCTGCTCCACTGCCTCGACACTTCCTCCTCTATTAGTAATGGTAGCTGAACCTTCCCAGCAAACACTCCCCAGCCAGAACTGCAGCTCTGTCTGCATCTCAGCTGCATTCTAGGAGGGAAAGCAGATCCACACACATTCTGGAAACTCATAAGCTTACTGTGAAATGAAGGGCTTGACTGCTTCTACCACTGTGCGTGGAGGGTGGGACTGATGGAGGGAGCTGCTAATACAAATGTCGTAGGCTTGGTCCAATGACTCATGAAACTCATTCCTATTAAATAACTGAGACAACTATATAAATTTTTTTCTGAACTAGAATGCAGCCCATGGCAGATGGTGGACTTGATGTTCAGTGACCATGACTTCAGTCTCTTCTAAGTCTGCAGCAAGTACTTCCTGTAACTACTTGTCTTGAGTTGCACTGCCTTTGTGGAAATCAGGGTGAACATCTTACACCATGCACATTCAGGGCAGGCCTTGATTCCATGTAATCTCAGGTGACAGTAGTACAACTTAAATGAGTGACACGCTTACAAAACAATCAGAAAACATTTATTACACTGAACTGTACATCCTATGACCAAAGTAGCAAACTGCTGGTGCCGTGGGTCATGGCCAGTTTCACTGAGACGGACCAGCACAATTTCAGGTCTGAGGAGCTTGTAAGTACTTTCACCCCACTTCTAAAAAACCTGGTAAGGAATTCAAAATAGCACACAGCATTAAATGACATTTATTGTTCCATAAATCATGAGATCCAAAAAAGAAAGCTAAATAGACGAGCAAAATTCTAAAACAATTAGGAGATAAACTCACTTCTTTCCCAAGTAAGTGAATTGTACAGAAAGCATGTGGTCACACAAAGCAAAGGGAAGGATGGATGGGAGCACTCCCTCCTAAAGGGCCTGCAGGGCTACAGCACTGCCAAATAAACCCAAGAGGAAAATATGGAGACTGTTTTGTGGCAAGTAATTAACCCCCAGTATGAATAAAACAAGCTGCTTAAAGCCTTTACCCACTGAAGTAGTCTGTCTTCTGGAAGAGATTTCACTTAAAACTTAATTATTCCTACCCCCATGAACAACAAGGATCAGACAAGCACATTCACAGCCAGCAGCTGAGCACATGGGCAGAGATGCTACATAATTAAAATAGAAAGTTTTTAAGAACTCAGATATGCCACAGGCCTCACGAGAGGTTATGAATGAGAGGAGAGGTGAAGGCGACTCCCTTTCTTAGCAGTGTGCGAGCACGCATGACTCACAGACACCCCTGTTACGGACAAAGCAAGAACGATGCAGAGTATAGAGCCCCCCATCAATCACCATCTATCTATCCATGATTGTATTGAAACTCAGTATATGAGGGGAGAAAAGGGAAGGTTTATGGTACATTTTAGTGTCTTCTTGTGACATCTATAGTGTTTCCATGGGTAATTTTGTCTCATTCAAAAAAAAAAAAACCCTTTGACATCATCAGAAACTATCAACAATAATACTCTGTTTCCCCCATTACATCACCTAGTTCTAATGTCTGGGGAAGGGCTTTAGACATGTTTAAGAACAGAGCCAGGCACAAGACAAGTGAGTGTACACCTGGAGTCCCAGCTACTTGGGAGGCTGAAGTGGAGGAACGGGGAGACCAGAAAAGGAAAACCACATGAGTTTAAAAGGCAAGGAGGTTTCAAAGGTGAAATCCAGAAACTAAAATGCTAAAACTGGAAGCCAAACGCCCAAGTCTCTGTACCTATTAGGGTTTACACTGACCTCATACAAGGTATGGCTGACAGTGCAGTTTGCTCATCTTCTCAGCTCTTCTCTGGTCTGGCATGATCGCTTCTGAGAAGGTGCTCAGCCTCTTACCTGACCAATGCTGCCATGTCAGCGTCGTGTAGAGCAGCTCCCCAGAGGCAACCCTATCTCCTCCCCAGCTCAGCACTAAGGGTCAGGCAACAAAAGCCAAACTGGCACAGAAAGGTAAATGCCCACAGTTGAGTTTTACATTCATTTCAAACCGCATACAGTGTGAAAAGCAGCAGCGACTGCTTCTGGGGAAGTTCTGTCCGCTGGCCTCTCCGCCAGGGAAGCGAGTACTCGTGCTCACCATGGCTAGGAGCTGGCTACATGTCACCTGACATGCTCGCTCTCACGAGGATGCTGGGCTGTGGCAGTGACAATGAGGAGACTTGTCTCTCCTACAGCTCATTAGGAAGGTCATCTTGTGTTTTCAATATGAAACATTTCACAGTAAAATCCAATCCCAAGACTTCTTGGATTCAGTCTTCACACACTTTTAAGCATGACTTTATTTGGTACTGAACAGAGTCCAGTCTGTGTACGGTGTCACTTCAGGATTATGTGAATACCATCATTATTTTCAGCTGCAAAAAAAAAGGGGGGGGTTGAGTGTTAAAACTTTTACCGAAGCTTAGAAGAGAGAGTGTTAAAACTGACTGACTGCACTGCCCTAACTCCTCTCCCCTCAGACATTCCTGTAACAGTGCTCAGGGAGCACAGCCTGTACCATTTGCCAGCTCTACAGGGCAAGGGCTTAAGGGAGCAGCAGCAGATGCACTTGTATGCTAGGGCAAAACAGGCCAAAGCACTGTGTGAGGGCAGAGCTGAGAGAGCCTTGCAGAAAATGTACAGGAGCCTGCAGGGTCTGCTGTAGATGGACGGCTCTTTGCTGGGAAATTGAACCCTCAGAGGCAGATACAGCAAGACCTAATGGCCTCAGAAAGTCCTGAGACTCAGTGAAGACTCCACAAAGATGGAAATGAAGATTTCCATGTGGAGGAAGAGAAGGCAGGCTGGAGAGAGACCCTGAGGGAACTAATGCTACAGCACTCACTGGCTTCACAGGACACAAGTTCCCGAGTAAACATGAGGTTTGGTTTTGTTTTTTTAATTTTGCAAAATAAAAGTTATTACATTTTAAAATTAAAGAGGTTTCTTCACGTAAGCCTTGAACCAGGTCACTACAGTGTCACTTATGCAGGTATCCGTATAAGGTGGCCTGATGGTCAAATCAAGTAAAAAGCACAACTGTATTTCCAACCCTTTCGGGCAGCACCTTTCCAGAGTCACTACCGTGTGACTCAAGACTGCCTCCTCTTCTACGGGTGGGGTCTGTGCTGAGACTAGTCTTAACCCATGTTCTGCCTTTCCTGGCTAACCTTGTAGTTTGGAGCTCACTTGACCTGGTCTGAATCTCTTCCCACACTGCTCCCTAATTAGCTCTGTATAGCCTGCCTAGCTTTGAGTCAACTACTGACATCTAAAAATTTCTAAATTAGTACCTCAGACCCAAGGCACCTCAGAATGGTACAATTAGCTGCCTGCTTGACACCAAGTTGCCTTGCCTCTTTGGTGAGGCAGCCACCTGCCCTGGCAGTCGGAACTACTCCTCCATCAAACCAGGAGCCACCTGGGCCCCCCTGTGCGTGTCCATGTACTCCTCCTGCCTCTGGCCCCCCCTGTGTGTGTCCATGTACTCCTCCTGCCTCTGGCCCCCCCTGTGTGTGTCCATGTACTCCTCCTGCCTCTGGCCCCCCCATGCGTGTTCCTGTACTCCTCCTGCCTCTGGCCCCTATGGACTCCCTGTTCCAGTTTTGCTGTCTTGTCATCTGTCTCCACAGTGAGAGTAGAAGGAAACCCCAATCCCATTGTTCCTTTGTTTAAACCACTTCACTGACTTCTCAACCCATCTGAAGTAAGAGACAATGAACATCTTCACCCACCATCACTGTACACCAGGGCTCGCCTCCGTCCGACTCCACTGTGCTCTGCTCAACCTCACACTGCATGGCCGCCTTCTAGGCCTCACAGAAACCAAGTGCATTCTTCTGCACGGCCCCACTCTGCCCTGGTTAGCCCTGTAGCCAGCTCTTCCTTTTCCAGACCACCTTCTCAGAAAAGCGATCTGTGACCACTCCATGCTTACCCCACTCCCATAAGCCCCATGCTGTCTTATTCCTTCATGTCAATTTCTGTGACTGTGACCAATCCTGACTTCTTTTCCCACTACAATGGATTCCCTGAGCCCCCTTGTTTCACTCAAGCATCAACAGAGTGCTTTGGACAAAATGCTCAGCAAACACTGGCTGAATGGACTCTGGTTTCAGGTCATCTATAAAAACCAACCCCTTCTATATTGCTTGCTAATTTCTATTACAAACACTAAAAATACTGTTCATCCATGTTCCAACCTCTTTTAAAATTTGCAGATATATCTTTTTCAAGAATATGCACATACACAAGAGCTTCTTATCAGGGCAAGTGTCCTTCATGATCACAACATACCAAGGCGTGCGCACACACACACATGAAAAGTACCTTTTACTGTGGAGAATAAAAAACAACTCTCATCTTGAAAGTTCTGAACCATCTAGAAGGATAAAGCAGACATGTAAGTACAATTAAGATCTATTAGTCCTTAACTGACCAGAAATTATTTCAATTTATAGTTTAAGGACTACAACATAATCCCTGCATCTTACACAGATACACAATCCTAGTCACTCCCGAGGGCAGTATGAAGATAGTAAAGATTTACACCTCTCATTTGTGAGCCACTGAGGAGCATGTTGTGCCAGGTCCCGTGACTCTGACTTAAGACTGTACAGGCTGTTCCTACTATTACTGCTTGTCAGTGAACATATGAAATGTTTTAAAGACACTCCACTTCCAACAATGTGCAAAAAGAACATATCTAATGCCTCACCTCAAAGAAAGGACCGAAGTCTGCCACAAGTTAGGTAAAGCTCAGCCCCTGCTCCCTGACTGTACTCCTTCTGGTACTAGGATACTACTTTGATCCTACCTGTTTAAAAATGGCTATCTTTAAAAATGGCTCTTGCCAAAAGAGGCCGGCAGCATTTCTTACATTCCAACACTGTATGTGAGCGCCTGTGTGGCAGGAGGGGACTACTACCTGTTTGATTTACCTGGTCACTAACAAGAATGTGGATACCAGTGGGGCCCTGTCTGTAAACCTGGTTAATTTGGTGGAAAGGGATATTAAACACCGAGGCAAGTTTTCGAGCAACTTCTGAGGCAACCATTTCTTCCAAGTAGATTGCATGATAAACTGAAAAAAAGAAAAATAGCACTTTAACAATACTACTTGATATTAGACTTGATCTATACAGTCTATATTTTCAAAGTGCCAAAAAATAAAATTCAAATTTAGAAACAGGGACAAGGTAACATTTCTTTGCCCCTTAAAATTCTCTACCCACCTATTTAAAGTATAAGAACACATTATTTATGCTCATGTATAGTAAATACTAACCCTGTATAAAACTATATGACTTTCATTTCTCTATAATAGCCTCATATATTGAGGAGTTAAAAAAATAAGGATCAGGGTAATCGGGGTAATGGACTGGAGCAAAGGATGAAAGACTATGTATGTGGGTTGAAATGTCATGTTGCAGACACAATGGGAGGAGCATGCTTTATAAATCATGTCACAAGCAAGCTTTCAAAAAAAACAACAGTGTGTTTCAAATTGTGCATAAAAAAACTCTAAAAGGAGTCTGAACAGGTAATCCTCCAAATAAGGACATCAGACTAAAACTTATCTGTGTCACCGCCTATATACACACAAAATTAAAAGAAATAGAGACAGCATCTTATGAAAATAAGGGTACAGAAAATGAAGTCTGGCTCTTCCCTTAGGACGTCCCAGCCTCAGCTCAACGTTCACTGTCCGAGACTTCATCCGTGCCTTGCACACAGCGGCACTCTGAATCTGTGTCAGTGTCAGTCAAGTGGGTCCTGCTCAGCCACTGACAAACTGGACATGTACCTCACCAGGGAAGTGAGCAGCTCCACGCACGGGACAGTACTAACAGTACTAATCACTCATTTAGAAAGGCCTAGAATTAGAGTTCAATACTAAAGGCAGCTCAGAAGGGTTATCCTAAAGGGAACTTGTTTGGGGACAAGTTCCTGCCCTCTGGCTCTTTTAATAAAGTGGACACAACTTTCTGTCTATAGGAACAGGGTCAAAGCTATTGTTCACATGCCCTCTGTGGCTTCTTCAGGGCTGTGATAGAGTTCAGTGCAGAAAAGTCCATGTGTTTGAAGTGTTACTACCTGGTCTTAAGCTCACTAGAATTGACTACTTAAGGATAAAATAAAGGTCTTCCATGTCTCCACCTACTCCCCTACAACAGCCATCTCTGAGGACACATATTACTACTCCTGGCAAAATGTGAGTGATGTGTATGACGTTGATATAGAAAGCTCCTTTAAGAATCTTGTGTCTTGCGATTGCTGCTCTTCCATTCATTTAATGGAACCCAAGCCGTGAGGCATTTCTCAAAGCCCCACTACTATCAGCTACCCCTCTGAATTCCATGATACATGTTTCCCTGAAGCTGAATGTCACCGTCATTCTGTTTCAGAATGTGAGAAGAGGGGACATTACTACCACCATACTAGTGAGAGCAAGGTGTGCTGCTGTCCATCAGTCACCTCAGTACTTTGGAGGATGAAGCAGGAAAACAGCAGCACTGAGGCCAGCTTAGACTACCTAGTAAGACTTGGTCCCAACCTCTCCCCCAAAGTGTTTCTAATCAAAGGAAAAAGGAGACAGGAGAGGCTGGAGTGCTTCATACTGTCCAACTAAGATAAATCTGCAAGGCAGAGAAGCCCTCCTTAGTCAGAAGGTAAACTATACAGCTTGTGCTAATAATGCTAATAGAGACACAGCTCCTACCATCCTGCCTGCATGGAACACAATGGATGCTCACCACAGGCGGGTCTACACTGGGGGAAGATTGCTTGCTACATTGACCTGTCTTTGTTCATGTGCTGTAGTCAGGAGTTGTGTTCCCCCATCCTCATCTAGTTAGTGAAATGGAGGGCAAAAACCTAAAAAACCAAAAACAAAACAACAACCTCTTTTCTCAGCAAGCTGCCAATGTGACATTCATCCAGAAAGGCCTCAATGTGTTCAAGTTATTGTACTGACTGCTGGTAATTTCTTACATAAGTCATATAAAAAGAGATCTACAGCATGCATAGCTGAGGACAAAGAAGGTTCTAGTTCCCTCCTTTCCCCAGGACTTGGCCCTACAGTTGCTGTCAGCTTAGTAGTCCTGCAGCTCATGTCAGACCGTCTGAGGGAGGATGGGAAAGAAGTGCCCTCAATACCCACCGCAGGGCGTCCCACCGCCACTTTCACCTCCACTGCCTGCAGCTTGTGGCCGCCCTTGCAGCACAGTGCCACTCGGCTGCTCCTGGCAGACATAGATGGTTAAGCGGGGCCTAACCGACCTGTAATCAGAAGACGCCATCAATGAGACTGTGAGGGCAAGCTGCCTCAGCACGTACAATCAACAACTACAGGAATCTACGGTCTAGTTTTCCTTGTGAGAACTTTACAGTGTTATTTCATTATGCAAAAGAATTTTCTAATAAAAATATAAAAACCACACACCTCACACCAACTATCACAGGTCCAGACTCTAAACCATTGAGATGGTCTGTCAGATGCTGGTAAATTTAAGTTTTAAGATTGATTAAGCAATTTGCAATCAGTAAGTCTTGAGTTTACTAAAGTCTCAGCACACAAGTCTAGAGACAGTAATGGCAGCGTGGGTCTCAAGCCAGCACAGTCACAGTTCTAATTGACAGTTACAAGTTCACATTTAATAACTGCTTAACAATAATCATGACCTTGAAAACCAGAGATTCTGTAGAGCTCACCTAAATTAGAAGTTTTGTTTTCTTGGCAACAAACCCAGTCGTCTTCAAGAAATCAGTCCTGCCCATGTGCATTGCTACCAGTCTTAGTCTACCTCTGCCCTCATCAGTGCCTGCCCTGAAGGTGTACACAAAACAGTCTTCTCGTGAGCACAATGCTGCCGATGCTCGGTGGCGCACACAGGCACACGCCAACCTAGCGTGGAAACACATTCTGCCCACCAAATCCCCCACGCAGACAAAAGTCCATTTTCAGCTCACGCAAAACAGTCTATAGTATTTTACCTTGACTTCAGGGAATTATAGAGCCGAATTCCATCGGCTGCACCACAAATCTGAACTAAATCCTCCTTTGTCAGCTTTAATAAGTCGGCACCTGAAAAACAGCAGAGATCCTCAAAGAAGCAAGAAAGGGCTGGACAGAGCTGCTGCTTCACAGCAGGCTTCATCACATGGTTCTGTCCTTCTGAGCAGCAACAAGTGTCCTGGATTATACATACTCATGATTAACACAGAAACACACATCTGTCCCTTACAGAAACAACATGCTATGGTGCCAGAAGCTTGTAAATCAGCGATCATGGCCAGGCCTGTCTGCTCCCAGTACAAGACCCCTATACTGCCTTTCTTTCCTTGTTGCTGGGCTGGGGATAACCATGTTTCTGACACCCCCTAAAACCCTGCTGCTGTTTTTCTCCTTTTTAAAAACATAAATGGAACATACATGGACTACTGACATCTGGGGAACTTGCCCACAGTCACTAGTGAGTGAGAAGCAAAGTGGAGAGTGGGTCTCATTCCATACAGTGTGCAGTATCAAGTTAGACACTGTGAAGTTCCATCCCCACAGCCAGCTCTAACAGGAAAGCTTAGGAGAAAATCACTCTTTGTTCAGATTGCTGCCATAAGTTCTTGGTGTCTAGGATTTGTCTTAAAAGCAACAAAAAGGGCAGTGTGTGTAAGCGAGAAGTGGACACAAGACTGAACAAGCACTGGGCAGCAGTGAAGCTGGGGTAGTCAGAGGAAGTCTTTCATATACTCAATACTTACTATATTTGGAGATGTATACAAAATCACTTTACTCGTTTACTATCAGTCGAGACCCATACTTCCGGAATTAAGGTATGACTTCATATAATAAACATCTACTCCATATGTAGCGAGATAATGGGGTTGCTTCACTCACTCGCTCACTTTGTTTCATAGGCTCAAATGAAAGAGCCTGACTTATAAAGAAATAAAGAGCTAGAGTCCTAGCTTATAAAGAAATAAAACCCAGAAAAGCCTAACTCCCATGAGATGTGAGCCTGTATGGAGTCACTCTTGGAATGAAATAGCAGAGAAAGAGGTTCTCTGTCTATGCGAGTCACACAGCTCTGACACGTGACTGACCACCTAAGAGACCTCACTGTCTTTGCCATTGTCTTAAGTGCTGCAGCTCAGGTGATGTGCTAAAGAGCAGCTCTGCATGAACCCTCCAAAGGAAGCCCCCAGGTTAAGGAAGGAAAATGCAGAATGCCAAGCCCGTGATCATTGCCTACAAGGAAAAAGTTCTGCAGCTCCACCAACATGCAGGTCCCAGATCCCAGAGGCTGTTCTATATCTGCTCTTCACCCCCTTGCCCTATGTGAGGGCTCAAGAAATCCATCTCTCATACTGAATTCTATAATTCCTAGCTTTTCACACATTAAAGGCTTTATTTAATCATATAAAAATGTGGGTTCCAGCAAGCGAATTATTTCTACATGCAATTTTAATTTTAGAGTTCAAGAGCTACATGAGGAATATGTACCCAGTGCACAGACAATATAGTAAATGGCAGAATAAAAACATCACTGTTTGTAAATCCAGGCTTTCCTCTGGGCATGTGCACAGATATGCCTGTCCTCTGAAACTGTCTCAACGGCTCCATACACAAGCAAAAGGAATGCTAGCTGCCACATCTCTGTGGTCCAGTATTTCTCAGAATGTTTGGTCAGGACTCATTAGCAAATGTACTATGGGCCATACAGGGCTGCCTTACCCCTGCCTCCCAAATGCTCTCTCTTGCATGCCCCACTACCTGGGCAATGCTGACTGACACCTACAGTCCCACCAAAACATTCCCGTAGTTTCCTGTGCAGAAAATGAGCAGGCTGTCTATGACATACATACCTGAGCAAAGCCACACAAATGAGATAACTGCTCTATGTGAAAAGGTTCAAGCCACAGGACACAGGGTAACCTTATACGACCTGAGAGCTCATACAGCCAAGGTAGAAAAGGCCAGATTCAAAGGGTCACATATTATAGGGCTTCATTTGTCAGAATGACCAAACATAGGAAGGGCAGTTCAATGGGTGTGGCAAATGGGTGTGTGTGTGGGAAGAATGACCTTACTAAGAGGCATCAAGATATACAGTACCTGTGTAGACAGATAGCCTTCATGTATGTGCATCTTAACTGCAGTGGTAGCTGCACAGAGCTACACTTACCGCACAGTGACAGATGACAGATCTGACATCCAATGTATTAGTGTTAACGTCTGTTTACAACAGTATACTATAGTTCTGTGAGAAACTGAGAGAATGTGTGCTGAATCATCTTCCAACTGTCTTTCCAGTTTATCATTAAGCAAAATATTATCTCAAAGTAAGCATTGGGGCTGGAGAGGTGGCTCACCAGTTAAAGAGCACATGTTGCTCTTGCAGAAGACCTAAGTTCAGGTCCTAGCACCCATGTTGGGAACTCATAACCACTAAATCCAGCTTCAGGGGATCTGACACTTCTGGCTTCTGTGGGCACCTACATTCATGTGCATATACCCAGAGACAGGCACACACATACACACATAATTCTAAGGTAATAAAAATAAGTAGAATACAGGGGCTGGAGAGATGGCTCAGTGGTTAAGAGCACTCACTGCTCTTCCAGAGGTCTTGAGTTTAATTCCCAGCAACTACATGGTGGCTCACAACCATCTGTAATGAGATCCAATGCTCTCTTCTAGTGTGTCCGAAGGCAGCTACAGCATACTCATAAACATAAAATAAATAATTCTTTAAAAAAAAAAAAAAAAAAAAAAGAATAAAAATACCACACAGGTATAATAATACACCTGCAGCGAGTGAATTTCCAGGTTTGGAAGAATTTAACAGGGCGTTACAACTGAGGAAAACTGAGAGACAATATATTTTTTTTCTTGTTTGTAATAGATTTGTCTAAAAATATTTCAAAAGTTTCAAAATTCTTAGTTAACAAAGCAGGAAACCATACAAATAAAATATTCTCATGCATGTACACAAACACACATACCTGAAAAATTAGAGAACAGTCTTGTGTAGGAAGAGAACCTGTTTTTGAGTAGCCACTGCTGTGCTTCCTGGGTCGTAGCTGAAGGCTGAATTTGCTATTAATTAAAGAAAAAGGAGCATAGATAAAACTACTCAAGCTTTTAAAAAGTCATTGGCATGTCATGAATATTTAAGGAAAACTCAAAAGGCTTGAAAATCTGAAGTCAGAACCCAAGCTGATGACTGAGCAAAGCACACAATGTGGCTAGAGTCTTTATATTTAGTGGATTTAAGGAGAGACACTTACTTCCCCAGACGCCTGTGTAACTCCATCTCCCTGGTGATTTGGGGATGAAGAATTGCTGGAGAAAGGAAAAGGAAGGAATGGTTTTTAATTTTTTTTTTTTAAGTTAAGGAATGAAAGGCTATCTATTGCACAGGCAGTTTGAGATAGGACGGCAGTGTAGAAAGAGCCGTGTAAGCTTGCAACAAGGATGCAGCATAGTAGGGAGAGTCACAGGATGGGATGCAGGCACAACAGCACCGCCATGTGTGAGGTCGGCAATGGGAAATGTTCCCTTGAGCCTTTATAGGGTGTCAGGAAAATGGAGCGTTCACTTTAGTTAGGAAAATATGTGAAATCTTAAGACAAACAGCCAAAAATAACCATAAAACATTCTAAGCAAAAATAAGGCTATAAGAAACAGTGATCCTACCTAGACAGATAAATCTTCCTCTTAGTTAATGTATCTGCCCATGAGTAAAGGAAATGAACCAAACATGCTACTGTCCCTGTGAGGCAAAGGTATAAAGACAACTGCGTATGACTGCCCAGAGAACATGCACCTTCCCTGTTCCTGAGCAGGGTTCCTTTCTCAGCACTGCTCCCCATGTCCTAGGCCTTACACTATTCTCCATTCACCAGATCTTAAGGAATTTGTCTGGTCTTCTATGTATTTCAGCAAGTGAAACCATGCTGGAGACACAGAAGGCTCTCAGAAAACATCCAGACAACTAAGGCATACAATTCAAAGCTCATCTCTAAGACCACAGCCATTTGCTCACATATCCGGGACAGGAAACACAAGAGACTTCTCATATGCTACACACTGGCTCTCTGGTCCCCCTGCTCCACGAGAATTTCTCTACTTGTAGATACAACCACTACATGCAAACAGCCTCCTGGTTAGTTTTTCCATCTCCACAGAAGGAAAGTGAGATTTTGTAGTTTTTCTTAACAGATCCTGCCAACAAAACACCTACATAGAGAACTTTCCCCTGCCACCTCAAGCTTTCTTCATTTTTCTGTCCCATAAGACACTTCCTAAAAGCAGGAACTTCTGAATTACTGTCCTCCAGCAAGACTTTAGGAACCCTCGGGCCTATGCAGCTCCCATTCTGAGCCCCCTGGACTCTCAGCTATGAAAGCCAGATAACACATTTAATGAAATCCAGAGGTCCTGATTTTAAAGCCACTACAGTTTTTTTGTAAAGGTCTTTCCTTTAAATCTTTTTTTTTTTTTTTTTTTTTTTTTGGTTTTTCGAGACAGGGTTTCTCTGTGTAGCCCTGGCTATCCTGGAACTCACTCTGTAGACCAGGCTGGCCTCGAACTCAGAAATCCGCTTGCCTCTGCCTCCCAAGTGCTGGGATTAAAGGCGTGCGCCACCACTGCCAGGCTTCCTTTAAATCTTAAATACTCAACTCCAACTATATTTGCTGAGCGGGTAAGAAACCGTACAAAAATAACCTATGTTACGTGGCAACCGAAAGCCCGCTGTGCTTTGTCATCAACGTAACCTTAATGTACTCATATAAGAGCCTTCCATCAACCACTCGCCCTGGGCCCTTAACTGAACCCTGTTAATGCTTTCTTAAATCTCTCAAAGACAATGCCTTGCTCTATCTTAAAAACTCCCCTTCCCCTTTGTCAGATAGGCTCTTATTATATAGCCCTGAGGCTGGCCTCAAATTGAAAATCTTCTCTGCCTGCTTTCTGCAGTTACTGTTAACTGTCAACGTGTGAGACACAGACTAGGTATACAAAGGCTGTCAGGTGACAACTCTATGACCCAAGCATGGGCTATTTTCTAACACCTGACACAGACACATATATAGGCCACATGGACAGGGACTTGCAGGAGCAATGGTTAGGTGCAAGCACAGGGCCACACAAACCAGGTACCTGTCTGGGACACTGCATGTGCTCTGCTGTGAGGAGGTGAAAGTAGGCGCTGGGGAAGGGCTGTTATTCACATAGGCTGTCGGGGTGTCAGGCCACGGAGAACACTAAGGATAGAAACAGAAATGAGTTAACATCACGAAAGCTTTTTAAATGTGTGCAAGAAGCACCTTTATAATCTGGTCTCTAACTGACTCCATACAAACTTATAAAACACAAGATGCTCAGTGCCTATCAAACATGTCACATTCACCCTATGCAGCAAGACACTCATTTAGCTTAAAGATGTCTTGAGTGATGATAGCAGCAACATTTATAGACATTTGTTTTCTGAAAGCTTACATGCATGCACACGCACGCACGCTGACAGACACATTCATACATTTCTAGTATCTTCCGTCAGTTATTCCAGCAAACACATCTCAAGGTTTCAAGGTTTCAAAACAGCAGACAAAGAGATTCACAAGCAACATCTGACATCCCACAGTGATCTGGGTGTGGCTAGGTCCTGTCGATCGATCCTTATGCCTGCCATGGAGCAGCCTCACCATTACCCATTAGTACCCACCAAGATAGAAGATAAGATTTACTGAACAGGCTAGCACAAAAGCCTATCAGTTTTGAGTATGCTGCCGTGTGTGTGTGTGTGTGTGTGTGTGTGTGTGTGTGTGTGTGTGTCCTAAAAAGATATGGTAAACTAAGTATCTCTCAACCTTAAGCAAAGTTCTGACAAGAGACAGAACAAAGATACAAAAACACATTACAATTGTAAAACCGAATAAGCCAAAGTTCAGAGTATGCTGAGCAGGCCACAGTTATCAAGTAGAAACTTTCCCTTCTGAGCTTCACGAAGACCCACCTAACAACCAGTGTTCTTTCTACAGGTATTCTTGCTGAGGATATTAGTTTCAAGGGCTCCCCTTTATAATCAGCCTGCTCCCATTTGAGAGAAGAAAGACATCAAATCTAACCTTAGCAATGGGGTTTCAAGATGATTCACAACCAAGCAAATGCCAGTTTTATCTGTTTTGTCCATTTTTATATTTATTAACTATTCATTAAAATTTGTATAATTGTTTTAATAAACTTGTCCTAATGAGTTTTTCCTTTTAAAATTACATTTACTTATTTACATATGTGTGTGCGTCTATATATGCACACATGCCATGGCATGCATATGGAAGTCATGGGACACTTTGGGGAACCTGTTCTCTCCTTCCACCATTTGAGCCTTTTAGGCAAAACTCCAGGTTGCTGGCATACACACAAATATTTAATTTCTTACCCAAGTTTAATTTACAGTCATAAGAAAATCTAAAGATTAAATTTCGAGCCAGGCTTGGTAGCACATGTCTATAATCAGGCTTGGGAGATGGAGGCAAGATGATCAGAACTTTAAGGCCAACCTCAGCTACATGAGACCCTAAATTTAAAACAAGAAAACTGTCTCCCCAATTCACAAAAATCTACTATATCCAGTGGTGGTGACTCATACTTGCAATCAAAAAATTCAGGAGGCCCAAGTAAGAAAGACTGGCATGAGTTCAAGGTCAACCTTGAATCAAAACCCCAGAGATTCTATTGTAAAGAACAATATTGTAAAGAGTTACTGGGCTTGAGAGATGCTCAAGAGTAAAGAGCACTTGTCCCTGCAAAGGACCTGGGTTCAGTTCCCAGCACCCACTCGGTGACTAACAACCATCTGTCACTCCAGTTCAGAGGACCCAACACCATCTTCTGGCCTCCCAGGCACTGCACACATGTGGTGCAGACTATGCATGCAGGGCTAATTGCTCATGCATATAAAATAAAAACATGTAAATCTTTAAAGCAGCTGAGGCTGGGAAAAGGCCTCCAGGCCTAAGAGTGATCACAGTAAGGCAACATTTAACCAACAGAGTACAAAAGTGAGACCAATAGAGACAAGCGGAGTAGACCTGGGGATTAAACAAAAGAAATTTGAAATGTTCGTGATCCTTGGATTCTGCAGGCTACTTCTTCCTATTTAAAAATATTTTTAATAAGTTTTTTATTTGTTTTGTTTTCTTGGGAGACAGGGTTTCTCTTTGTAGTCCTGGTGTCCTGGAACTCACTCTGTAGACTAGGCTGGTCTTAAACTCACAGAGATAAGTTTTAATTTAATAAATACAAATATTCATCATGCCAGGAAATACTTCCTTCGTGACTGTTCAAATTTACAATGAAACATTTGGATGCCAGTTTGAAAATAATCAAGAGAAAAAAAAATCATCCTTTTCAAATTCTTTGCAAAATGTTAAGCTCACTAATGTGAAGCCCAGAGCTTGCATTGAGTCTCTCCAGACAGAAACCACATGTCTTAGCAGCCACCAAACATGAGCATCAACAGGGAAAGAAAGAAATCACCAGCTGTCTTCACATCTGCCCAATTCTAGAGCCCTTGAAAAAGAGGAAAATCACTGCAGAGTCTGTTCCCAAGACAACCACCTTTCAAAGCGGACACTAATGGCTGGTCAGCGCTGGTAGTGACCTTACTATGTATAGATGGCGCTCCACATGAAAATACCGTTGCTTTAAGAGCAGAGCCTTTGCGTCTCCTCTTACTAAGCATCTCTCTCCATGGCTGACCGTGTGGAGCGCCCTGCCTGTTACAGCACACCTAACCAAGGGAGCACGGACTTTCACCCCACTGCATACAAGACTTCACCTCTTACGCCACCCTCTTCTAATAAAACATTACAACGCATCCAAGCATACGCATCTAGATAACCGTTTAATATCTAAAGCAATGCCTCTCCAAAACAAATTTACCTTGGTTATTGCTAGCTCTGAGAAAACAGAGCTATCCCCAAACTTGAGTTGGTGTGGTAGACTAGAGACGGTTCGTTTACTCACCGTACATGCATCTATTACAAATTAGATGTTTTTACTATCACAAGAGGAGTTTTTAATTTGAGGTTTTGTTTGCTTTATGGGGCTGGAGAACAAAATCAGTATCTTCCGAGTGCCAGGCTAACACTGTAGCACTAATGTCCAAAGCAAGCGGAAGGTAGTGCTGCTGCTCCTGAAGCCTCTGCCAACGGTCTGGACCTGCGGTTCTGGTTTCAGGGTACTCCAAATGTACAAGTTTCCCACAGACATTAAAGAATGAGGACCCACTGTTGGCAGCAAGCCATGGCAGCCCAGGGCTATGCCAGAGATCAACAGACACACAAAGGGTTTGTTATGCATCATCTCCTGGGAACCAGCAGGAGTGACAATTCAGTGTTGGGACCCTGTCATCTAGCACCTTTTAGATTTTGTTAAGACTTCTGGATATATATCCCTTTAACTGAAAAGCCAACTGTTAACTGCCCAAAACTGCAAGAAAGGTGCCCCCTGCCCCCGCCCAGTACCCCACACAGACATTTGAAGAGACAGACGAAGTGCTGCAGCTATTATCTTGTTTAAGGGGTTCATGATCTGCACCTTGCATTTTGAAAATAGGCTTACAGCTTAAGGGCTAACCAACAACAGAAGCATCATACCCAAACCAAATGCAGCCAGGGTGGCAGGTGACACACTTAAGAAGATGTGAAATCCCAGGCATGAACTGCTGATGTTTTGCATATTATGACTTAAGATGCAGGGATAATTTACCACAGACTTCCTCATTTTCAGATTGGCTCTGGGCTACAACACACTAGAACCCACTTCTTTAAATCAGATAAACAGTCTGTAACAGGCAGGTTATAAGGCAAGTGACTTAGGTTGCCATAAGCCCCTAGAACAACCATTAAGAGCATCTGAAGGCTTTCAGAACAACTGAAGGTAATAAACATAAGATGGGAGGACAGACAGTTGGGGAAAGGAGCATCCAGTGGTTCTGATCACCTCTGATTTAAACCAAAACAGTGCCCAGTTAAAGAGAATATAAAGAACCAGGCATGGTGGCTTACACCTGCAAGCCTAGTACCTGGGAGGCTGAGGCAGAAGAACTGCCAGGAGAGCAACAGAGTGAGTTCCAGGCCATACTGGACTACTGTCTAAAAAAGGATGCTAGGCAGGCAGGCAGGCAGGCAGGTAGGCAGATAGATAGATAGATAAAAAAATGTAGCATATGCTCCCAGTACCCTGGATGCAAGCATGCATAAAGAAGCTTTTAAACATCGCTTTAAATTGGAAATGACATCTCTGTGATAGTGCGTGTCATATTGACCTTCAAAATTCCACAATTAATCACCGATAAAAAGAGTGAAAATTCACTTTGTGGACACCAATAACAGAAACAGTGCAATAATGAACAGAACACTCAAAATAGTTATTTAAAGAAAACCTTTACTATAACTACTCATATTTAATAAGGTAGATAAACTGATTTAAATCCGCAGCCAGAACAATCCTCCATGGACGGCTGGACAGAGTTGTGTTAGAAAGACATGCTATTTTCATTTAACCTGACAAAACTCAACCAAAACCCTCACTAGCTATTTACCCCTGAGGTCCCAGGATTAAGTGTAACAAGGTCTCTACTGTGGTCTGAAGAGTTACAGCACAGCACAGTGCCAAGAGTAAACACTACACAGTCAAAGGCGTTCTTCTACCAGTGCTGCCAAAGAAGCTTTTAGAAGCACAGACACACACATTCTTGTAGTGCATGCAGGGGAATGTGGCATGGATTACTGCACATCTTAATGTCAAGCTTGTTGTCATCATTAAACTATCTATGAAATATTATTAGGTATACATGTAAAAAAAAGCAAAACTTTCATTAACTACATAAAAATAGCTATTTAAATTTAGTTAAGTAACCTGGGCGGAGGTGACATATGCCTTTAATCCCAGCAATTGAGAGGCAGAGGCAGGTGGATTTCTCTAAGTTCAGTGCCAGCCTAGCATACAGAACAAGTTGTAGGTCAGCTAAGGCTACACAGAAAAACTCGGTCTTGAAAAACAGAACAACAAAAATAAATTAATTAATAAAAATTAGTCAAATAATTTCAATTATCTTGAAGGAGTTGTGTGTGTGAAGGGGAACAGGGAACAAGCTGGGAACATATCTCTGAGTGTCCAAATCCACCCAATATGGTCAGCATTGTTTATGTTTTGTTTTAAAGTGTTAGATTTAGGAAATTTTCCTCAATGAGGAACAAACAGAAAGCAGAAAGCTAAACAAAAGCAAATGAAATCAAGACACGGACATCAAAACCGATTTGGCTTTACTTCCCATGAAGTCGGTCCTATATCTAACACTGCACAAGGGTTCTTGCACAATGAAAAGAGAAGCAGAAGCCCTTACACTGCCTCGCTTTGCCAGAGAATCACCGTAGTCTGCTGGCAAAGTCCGCTTGCTGGACTTTTTCTGCTCATGTTCAACTGCATCTTCAATTATAGGCTCAAGCCTCATCTGGACAAACACCAAAGATTGGGATCAATGTCTTTTCATTATACAAAGAAAGACCTAATACCCTGTTTTATGTCTTTGCGATCAATTAAACAAATGTATGACTAATAGGATTCAAAGTTAAAGAAAATGCAAAACCCCAGCAGTGACAAAAATTGGACATTCTAGGCCCCCACCTAAGTCTCTTATCAATTTCAAGGTTTTTAGGTCTATTCTGAGACCTCACATTGGGATTTCAGCATCTTCATTCAAGATCCCACCCATGCAAATAAATTCATAAAAATCCCCAAACTTAGGAAAAACATGTGCCCACAAAAGCCCTCAGAATATCAATCAGCCACCCAGCCACCCCAATCCCCTTGTTGCCACACATGAGGCCCTGCTAACACGCAAACCTCTGCTCCTCTCCAAAGGCTGCACTGTCTTACCTCTGTGAGGACGGTGGTGTCGTAAGACGGCTGGTACTTTTCCTTTTCATGAGCTGTTCTCTTCTCCATCTTTTCTCGGTCATTTTTTTGTTTCCTGTCCGCACCTTTAGGCTTGAACACAAAGTAGATGACTTCAATCACATAGCTGCACACAGCTTTACAAGCACAACTGAGCATCCCTCCTGGGTTCCACTTTTTACCTTGAAGACTTTGATTTGGCAGCTAGCTGAGTGAAGATGATCTGTGTATTCCCCGTTTTCATTCTGCTTAAAGGTGTCAACTTGGATCCTAAAAGGCACTCCTTTTTCACCTCCATGCTTACGCGGGGTGAATTCTGTGCTGATACAGTGTACCTATAAAACAATTCAAGCTGAAATACATTAAAAAACCTTCCACTGGGGCTCTATTTTATTCCCTCATGGATGTACATTCAAGATCCCTTAAAACAGACAAAACAGGCCAATTATCTCATGAATTCCCTGAATTATTCTGGATACAGAATTTCCTTTCAGAACCCACTGTCCCTGGATCCTTTCGTTCTAGCTCTTCTCTCTAGTGAGCAAAGAAGAGCACAGAAGCTTCTCTGTGGTATCACCTGTCTCCACCCCAACGACATGCACTCAGGGCCCTAAGGCCTGCTTCACCACAGCCTCTACCCTGCTGTAGACAGCCAGGCTTCTTGATACTGCTTCTCTGTATACGCCATATTGTGATGCTTTTCCTGGGCAATCTCCAGGCCCTTAGAGCCTCATTACTTATCCATCTAAAATCTCCAGGATAGCCCTTCTGTCAGGATTCCAGGGGCAATATTCATTCTAACGCCCCTTCAGAAAACAATCTCAGGGTACAACAGAAAGTTAGCAAGCAGCAAGACCATAGTCACTTCAGACTTTACATAGACATGCCCTCGTCCACAGATAAGCAATGAAAAAGCTCACCTCTGAAATATGGCTACACAACCTGGGATAAGGCCAGGTTCTATCCCTCTCATGTACTACAAAACTTGTTATTCTCTTGGACAAATACTAATTTGAATCATGTCATCATCATTAACTGATGGGTAACATTTGGGAGGCAATCCAAACACTGAAATGCTGAAGATCCTTAGAGTTGATGTAAACACTCAAGCTGGCCAACAACTCAATGGCTATCCCCTTCCATCCAATGACTGACTATCTACACAACAGTTAAAATTCCACACTTACAGACTGGCACACAGTACATATCACAACTACTTTCAAGTTTTAAATATGTGGTCATGTCAGTTTCGAGGTTATCTTTTGGACACATGATATGTTTGTGGATAAAACACTGTGGGTGTGTTTAACACATGTAGCAGTGCCTGGTACCGTGGTGCACAGCTGTACTCCCAGCACTCAGGAGGAAGAGGCAGATGGATCTCTATGCACTCAGTTGAGAATGGTCTGCATAGCAAGTTCCAGGCCAGCCAGAGCTACACAGTGAAACCCTGTTCAAAAAATAATCCAACAATAACTAAAAATAAAGAAAAATATGGTAACTGTTCATACCACATGAGGGACACGTGAAGAATCCACTCTTTTCATTTGTGGAGGCTTTAAAGGTTGATTACAAACATGCTTTAAATAATGTTAGACAACATTTTTAAACTTGAAACTTTTTCAACAGTTTCCTTTTAAATAGCAGTTTCTGTTCAAGAGAAATGTGCATCATGAAAAATATAGAAATTTCTATTATTATGAACACCAGTAATAAAAAATAGAATTCAAAAAACCAGGTGTGATAGCACATTATTCTACCTGGCAAATTCCAGGCCATCTAAGTGGAGACAAAAAAAAAAAAAAAAAAACCAAACAAACAAACCACACACACAAAAAATATTCTTTTCACCAAATATCTTTTATGTATACATGTCTAATCTACTAAATTAAACCCATTTAACTGTGTGTATTTAAAATAGAAAAAGGCATTACATTATACTTTACAAGTAGGAAATATTTCATGAGACAGGAATTTAATCTTCTAAATGACTGGGGCAGACATGAAAAGGCAAACCTGAATGAAGGCAGATGTGCGCTTTGCAGGGTCCCACAGAAATTCAACTGCATTTAACTGGCTTGGATTTGTTCTTGTGTCAATTATTCCCACAGACATTGGAATATCTGTATGTTCAAACACAAGTTACAAAAAAAAAAAAAAAAAAAAGGGATCCATTTTAAGTAATTAAAAGACTTACAATTTGAGCCTGGTGTGGTGGCACACTCAAGTAGAGAAGTGGAGTCCCAGCTGTATGGAAGGCTGGGGTAAAGGGGACGGCTTGAGACTAGGGGTTCAAGCGCAGCCTGGGCAGCAGAGCGGAACCCCATTTCAAAACAAAACAAAACAAAAATCAAACAAACAAACCAAACTTACAACTTACTATATTCTGCTCTATGGAAATAATTAATCCATGTTGAACTTCCCTTCAACGTTCTCCGTAGTCAACCTTGTCTTCAATATCAAATCCACCTAACAAGAATCACAGTTTCTCCCACCATGGCTTGTATTTCATTTCATTAAAAATATGATGGATGGTGCCCACTGAGGTTTCAGAGAGCTTCAGATTCATACAATCCCTGGTTGAGTTTACATTAGCACCACAAAGCTACTTCACGCCTTAAACAATCCGCAAGACAGAGATCTAACACCAACCACATCCGAGCAGTACATTTACATGGTGCCAATTATGTTACTGGACAGCCACACAGCACCTTCATTTCTACGGTCTTTTGATGGCCACCTGTACCTAAATCAAGAAGCCTGTCTCCTGGGCGATTCCACTTCCAACCTTCAAGCTGCTGATGTTCTGTGTACTGTAGCCGTCTGTCATGGAACACCACCCTTATGATGCTCTGTAAAAAAGGGGAGGAAAGGAAGCGTTCTAATGGCTCAGAAGCAGCAGCAGCAGCAGCAACAGCAGCAGCAGCAGCATGAGGACTATAATTGTTACATATTAATCAGTAATAGATGAACATACAAACCCAGACTCTGCTTTAAACATTCCTTCTGTTTAGCTGGGCTCTCACACCTATAATGCCAGCACTTGAAAGGTTGAGGCAAGAGGGCTGCTTCAAGTTTGAAGCCTAGGTCACATTTCAAAGCCAATAGAGGCTATCGTGACATCTTATTTCCAAAATAAGAGAAGAACAATTCCACCTGTGAACTTTTCTGTTCTTGAATACCTGATTTATGGCACATGTACTTAGTAACTGGGAATTATAACTAAAAATTATGCATAAATTTAAAATGTGTAATTTTAAAGTTATTCAATATTATAATTCAAAAATCAATATACACAACCATGAAATTAGTGAGTAGGAATTAGATTTCTATGAGAAAATACCAGCTGCCTAAAAGAATTATGAAAGATGAAAAAATATTATAAATATAGATAACCACAGACACAACAGTAAACCATTAATCTTAATACTAACTGCAGTGACTCATGCCTGCAATTGCAGCAATCTAGAGGCTATCTCAAAAATAACAGTAACGGTTAGGCTTCTCTAAGGTCGGGCTAGTAAGATGGCTCAGGGGTAAAGTGCTTGCCATCCAGATAACCTCAGCTCCATCTGGGAAGGCACGTAAGGCGGGGAGAATTGACTCGGTAACATTTCCCTCTAACTTCCACACGCATACAACTAAACTACTCAAGTCAATCAAACTACAAAGAGTTCTAGCATTCTCTAGGGCCTAGTGATGCAGGCCTATAATCCTAAGGACCTGGGAGGCTGGCCTAGGCTATAGTAGGAGTGCAAGGCCATCCTTTACAACTTAACAAGTCCGGGTCTCAAATTTTATACATATAAAAAAGTAGAACCACGCATGAGAGTTCACACCTATTAAGACCAGTACATGCAAGACAAGAAGAAGGATCACAGCACATTTGAGGCTTGAGCTACATAATGAGTGCCAGGCCAAACTAAAAAGTCAGAGGGTAGTAATGTTGAACTGGAAGATACAAAAGAACACTGGAAGGAACTAAATGTTCTGAGTAAAAAGAGACTTCACCTATAGAGCTAGCACTAGATAAAGGGGCCAACTACCAAGCCAAGGCCATAGGGCAGAGACTAGCGCACAGTCACTAAGCTAAGGCCAAGGGAACAGAACTTGATCCACAGGCACAGGCCCTGCCATCCCAACACTTGGGAGGCCAGGGCAGTAGAACCAGGAAACCTAGGTCGTAGGTCAGCCTAGGCTACAATACTGACTTCAAAGCCATCTGGGCTATATAAGGAGTTCTTATTCCAGACAGAGTGAGACCTCAACGTTCATAAACAAAAAGTAAGGAGAGACAGCAATCAAATATGTCGACACAAACAACCTCCATAACAACACCTCTGGCAACACAGCACATGAGTACCACGTGCCTCCAAATTTAAGCTGTAGTCAAAGATGACAGGGCCAATAAATAAAACGTAAAAAGATGCGAAGTCAGCCTATAATCATCTATGTTCTTGATTCTACCTCTCAGGATATAATTGGGTATATTCTAACACATTCAACAGAAAAAAAAAAATCAGACATGTTATCAACTGAATGATGAGCTAGAAGTAAAACCGATTTTTTTTTTTAAAATAATTTTCTTTATTTTATGTAGATGGGTTGTCTTCATGTACACCAGAAAAGGGCATCAGATCCCATCACAGATGGTTGTGAGCCACCATGTGGGTGCTGGGAATTGAACTCAGGACCTTTTGGAAGAGCAGCCAGCGCTCTTAACCGCTGAGCCATCTCTGCAACCCTGAAGAAAAACCTCTTAAAATGACTCTTTCACTCAAAGTTAATCTGACAGGTATTCTAACTAGCTTGATGAAATTATTTTCAACATGTCTCATGTACTAGCTATTTCTCAATCAAGTAACTGCCTTAAAAAGCCAATTAAACCAGGTGTGGTGGTGCACATCTTTAATCCTGACTTGGTGGGTGGGTAGGTAGGGAGCAGGAGGATCTGAGTTTGAGGCCAGCCTGGTCTACAGAGTGAGTTCTAGGATGGCTAGAGCTATCCACACAGAGAAATCTCAAAAACAAACAAACGTTCCACTTTTCACTTATCCAGTTCTGACATTTGGTATGCAGCATATCAACATCAACAGTCTTAGAAGATAACCTAGCTAAAACCATGAATTAGTGAACTGTATAACCCAGCGTGTGCACAAGGGACACAAGGGTGTGAGGACAAGAGGTCCAGCTCAGCAGCTAGTACGGACTGCTGAGGAAGGACCTGGCTTTGTGGAAGACCCAAGCTGTGTTTCTGGCACCCACATGGAGGCTCAAAACCACCGGTGACTCCAGCTACCAGGGATCTTCTGACCGCTAAGAACTCTTGCGCCCTTCTCTCTCTTTCTCTCTCTCTCTCTCTCTCTCTCTCTCTCTCTCTCTCTCACACACACACACACACACACACACACACACACACTTTTTAAAGGATCCTTTAAAGCAGAGCATACAGGTGAAACTAAGACTAGGAAGTTGATGGTAATTGTTTACACTGACAAGAAAATCTATTATGAGAACTCAAGATAGACACACGCATGCTTCCCATGCTACCAAGTAAAAGGTATATATATATGAATTCACAGTACCTCCTCTCTACTTCTAGGTGTGATTAAAGTTTACAATACAAAAGTTAAAAGGCCAGGCCTGACAGCACAAGCCAGCAACTCTGCTCTTAGAAACCCTGAGGCAGGAAGACTGTAAGTTCAAGGCTTGTGTGGCCTACACAGGGAGCTCCAGAAGGCTTATTCACTTACAAGATAGAGTCCAATGGAGTTGCAATTTAGCTCACTGATAGAGAGTGTTTGCCTAGCATGCATGGGGCCCAAGATCCAATCCTCAATACCAAGAGGAAAACCAAAAACCGAACAAACATGTTTTTAAGATATTCTAACAATCTTGGGAGTTGGAGATAAAGCATGCATGAAGCTGTGGGTCTAACCTCAGCACCTACACACATTCAGCACAGTGATATTCACCTATCATCCCAGTACTCACAGGTAGAAGTAGAAAGACCAGAAATTCAAGGCAATCTTCAGCCTACATGATGAATCTGAGACCAGTCTAGACTACATGAGACCCTGTCCCAAAACACACACACACCACTTTTGGATCCAGTTTTAAAGGTCTCAGCACAGGACACATCAAATAGTAATCAATTTTATTACAGATCATCACAGCATTTCAACCTTTTATACTTATATGTTTTGGTAAAAGCAGCATGCTCCATTTGTCAAATTTTACTTTCACAGTGACAGAAAAATAAATGCAATCATATCTCCTCTAAAAAATGATTACTGGGGGTAGGGGCATACATTACATGGCCTGTGTAAGATCCCTGTCTGATCCCTGGTATTGCAACACGTGTCAGGAAAGCTGAACTCTGCAACCTCCTGCTGACAGTGCAAGTATACCTTTCCAATAAGCTTATTACAAAACTTCTTGCCACTGGTGCTATGGAATGTATAACATGCTCTGTGCCTAGGCAGACAGAAACTAGGACTCACCCTACATGCCCCATGTGAGAGTATGAGGATTGTCTGAGCAGCAATCCTCCAGGCTGAGCAGACAAGGGCTATGTCTATTCTAGGTAGGATGATGGACATCCCCATTTAGATAGATCAGTAGATAAACTGAAATTCCAAGTTATACTACAGAAAAACTTAAAAAGCAAAATAAAAGGATCTTTAGAAAGTTTTAAATTAATGTATTTTTAAATTAGAGATTCAGGCTGGTCAGATGGCTTAGCTGGTAAAAGTGCTTGTAGCACAATCCTGACAATGCAAAAGAATGCAAAGATGAAAGCAAAGACAAACTTTTCCTCTGGCCTCCACATACGGCATGTGCATCCCTGCACGTGTGCGCTCACTCCCTCGAGCCCCCCCGCCCCCCCAATAATAACTAAGTAAAATGTAAAGAGCCTGGGATTAGCTGTGGTGATGGGCTTGCTCTGTATACCTAAACTACCTTCTCTACTGCTTTCTGGTTCCCAGCAACTGTTATTTCCATTTGACACATAAAAATACAGCCTAAAAAGCCCAGACTTTTAAAATAGTCATTTTTCCAAAGAGATACTTGAAATTTTTTTTATAAAAAAGCTTGTAGCGTTGGCTCAGAGGATAAGGTACAATTTCCAGAACACGCATGGTGGAAGCAGATAGCCAGCTCCCTCCGGCCTCCAATGGTGTGCTGTGGCAGTGGCACATGTACAAGATAAACATGCATTTTAAAAAGAACCAAAGAAATCTCTTGCATGAAAATAGCCACTTTATTCAAACACCACAGTATCTATTACAAATTAAAACAGACTGTCCTTACCTTTACCAACTTCCCACTGATCTCAGGCATATCTCCCATTTTGCGATTATCCAGCATCCGAATTTCATAAGACTGGCCTAATTTAAAAAAATTATGTATCAAAAACAATCCATGTAAAGAACACTACTCCACTCTACATAATTCAACTGTCCCTCACAATATACTACTACATGACATTAATTTGTCAGTGTACCCTAGAAGCAAATTCAAGTTGATCTTTCTCTTCAATTACAGCAGTCTGTCCTAATTACCCATGGGTCATCTCTCAGTCCATTTCACCTGCCATTCTATTGAACTTCTATCTGAGATCAAGTTTCTGCTTTTCTGAAGTATTAATTTATACCATAAAAGTTACTTTTTAAGTTATAATTTATGAAATTTTAAATATGGTCAGAGCTGCACAACTACCACTGCTACCAGCTTTAGAGCATCTTCATAATCTTAAACATAAACCCATACCCTGTAGGATCACTTCCTGTGTTCCCCTCTATCCCCTAATCCGTTAGACAATCACTAATCCACCTTCTGTCTCTTAGGAACTTAACTACTAGAGACATTTGTGTAAACAAAAACATAGTATGTAAGGTTTTGGAGATTGGGTTCTTTCATTTAATGTAACATTTTTCTATTTAATTGCCAAAAAATATTCTACTGCATAAATAGACCAAATTTTGTTCATCCACTCATCAAGTGATGTATAGTTTGTGTTGTTTCCATTCTAGGGGTGACAATAGATGGTACTATGAACATGGACAAACCATTTTTTTGAATAAACCAAGACCAATTTTAATCTGGAAGCCTCTCTCCGTGTTATTCAATACAAGCCACATTTGCCCGTTGCTTCATTTGTACAGACGACCACACACACACACACACACTTTCTACACACTTGTCTAATTTAGAAAATTAGGAATAAACTGCTGCAAAAAAATTAACCACGAGGAGCTGGAGACAGAGCTCAGTGTTACAGAGCACTTACTGCTTTTCCAAAGGGCACAAGTTTGATTCCCTGTCCCTGAATCAGGTGCTTACAATCTCCCATAACACTAGCTCAAGAGGCAACAGCACTCACGTCCACACTGCCTACCCCAACAAAGAAACACACGCACACATTAAACGTACCCAAAATTAAAAAGAAATACTACTTCTGGGTTATTATTAACAAAAATGACAATGTAATTTGGCATAAACTAATGACTGTTTTCTAGTACCTGCTGAACTGGAGACTTAACTACTAACACCGTATTAAAATCCTGTGGGCCTATAAAAAAATGCAAAGGAGCTCTAGATCAGCAGTTCTAAACCTGTGGGTTGAGACCCCATGGGGTCTCATATCAGATATTTACATTACGAGTCCTTTTTTTTATTTTTTTGGTTTTTGGAGACAGGGTTTCTGTGTAGCCCTGGCTGTCCTGGAACTCACTCTGTAGACCAGGCTGGCCTCGAACTCAGAAACCCGCCTGCCTCTGCCTCCCAAGTGCTGGGATTAAAGGCGTGCGCCACCACTGCCCGGCTTACATCATGATTCCTAACAGTGGCAAACTGACAGTTATGAAGTAGCAAGGAAGTAATGCTGTGGTGGGGTCACAACATGAGGGACTGTAGGAAGGCTGCAGCACTAGGAAGGCTGAGAACCAGAGATTAAAGTTATCAGCAAAGGGCTATCAAAACATAGTCAGATTACTTGAAAACGGGTAGAAACAAAACCCAGCTAGGCACCATACATTACTGAGAAATATTCTTAAATTTGTTCATCATATTGAAAGAACAACAGAAGCTTTAGAACTTTAAACTAAGGCAGAGACTGCAGTGTGTCTAACAATGAATCTTAATTTTGAAAACTAAACTTTTTTTTAAAAAATATACCAGTATATACTTAAAATTACACCAAATCTCACAAGAACTTTGTGTTAGTTATCCAATTCATCAAAATGTTTAACTAAAGTCGACGGCCTAGTGGATGAAGACTGACTGAGAACTTCAGGCCAGCCTAAGATACATATGGAAACACTGTCCTGAAAAAGCGGACAAGGAATGACTTCAATCAACGGTAAACTGTCACTGTCCCTCTAGAAAGCAACCTGTGTGCACCTCTCAACACCCTAAATTCCAGACCTTTGGGTTTAGTATTCTAAAAAAAAATATAAGAGAAGGACTGTTTTAACTTATATTTTTGTCAAAGGGCTGTCTGTCCAATACTCAAGAAGTGCTCACAAAGCTGAGTGTGGTGGCGCTTGCCTTTAATCCCAGCACTACGGAGGCAGTTGTATCTCTGAGTTTGAGGCCAGCCTGGTCTACAGAATGAGTTTCAAGACAGCCAGGGCTACACAAACCCTGTCTTAAGAAGGTGGCAGGGGTGCTAATTTAAGACCAGGAGGAGAAAGGCAACCACCTCAGTTTGCAAGGCGACAAGGCACATTTCCATTTGCTAACAGCAGACTTTGAAAGCAGAGGTCTGGAGACAGTTTTCTGCTTTTAGATGTAAACCTCAAGAGGAGAGCTGAGAACTGCTCCAGAGTACCAATCAAGAACAGCTGCCAGCTCCAGACCTGGTGAAGACAGCAAGGAGCAGACCCGGAGCAGATCAAGACTTAAATGATTAAGTCAGAAACCACGGAGCATCCATATTGTTAAGTTAATTTAAAATCTGGAGGTACAGGAAGAGATTGGGCTGGATAGGCTAAAGAGGGCTACCGTCCTTAGGTGAGGCCATTTGAACATGGTCACTGAAGGAGTAACAGAGAAACAGACGGCTTAACCTCTTGGAGTCACCCAAGGAAAGCAGTGAGAGAGAGAGGCTGAGAAGCAATGCTCATTTGGATCATGGACAAAGGGAAACTTGTCCCATTGGGATTACTTCATGATCCTCAGAAACTAGAAATCCACATGACTGAGAGAGTAAGAACAGGGGAAGCCCTGGCACCCCAGCTTTCTTTGCTTGATGTTTCATGGTCCCTAAGGAACTGTGAAGCTGACAACTGAACGCCTTCCCACAGACAGATCAAGAGTTGCTGCTCTTGGACGCAAACTGTTTATTCTCCCAAACCAGCAGTGGGCTTTTAAAGGGTTGGTGAACTGGACATGGTACTACGTGCCTATGATTCCAGGCCGAGACAGGAGTTCTAGCCTAGCCTGTTTTAAATTCCAAGAGAGGGAATGTAGCTCATCCTACCAATCCCTCCTAAATGCTGGGATTAAAGGCATACGCTGCCCAGCATGGCTGAGTAGCAAGTGTTTTTAAGGCTGGAAATCTAAGCATGTGGGAGGCAGAGGCAGATCTCTGAATTTGAGGCCAGCCTGGTCTACACAGTGAGTCCCAGGACAGTTAGGACCATACAACTGAGGCCTTACCTCATGGGAGTGGGGGTGGGGATGGGGAGGAACAGCAAGTGTTCATAACTGCTATGCTATCTAAGTTCCAGCCTGTCATTTCTATAGTACTGACTTTTAATAACAAGAAGCAAAACTAGACAAAAGGAAATCTACTATAGAATAAAACAAAAGTAATTTAAAACTTCATTTTTTCTAAAGTGTACAATATTTTAATAGAAATTTAAGTCAACAAATGTGCTATTAGATCCTAGCGCATAAGACCTATTTGCAAAGTAGTTAATATTGATTAATTAACGTTCATAGCAGAATGTTTTCCGAATAGAATTCAACTCCAAATGAACAATATTTAGAGAGAAACTAGGAGAAAGGTTTTTGCTTGCAGAGTGAGGTGATGCCCCAGTGGCTACAAGGAGCTAATCCACAGTGCAGTAAGACAGAACAGATCCAAAGACTTAGCCCCTGGCAAAGAGTAATCTACTAAGTCAGACCCTGCTCAAAGGAGAACCAGTTACTCCAGATTGGACTAGTTTTTACTCTAGGGTGAAAGTCTGGGACCTAACTCAGCATACAAATGGCTACGCAGACATAACCAAGCAAACACACAGTTGCAGATTTTAAACTCTACACTCCTATAGTTTGAAACCCACACCCTTCCCACTCAGCTAAGAATTCTTCTTCCAACTTCAGCTACCTAAATTACCTACAGTTTCCTCTTTCTTTTATTTTCTTCTGTTACCCAATGGTGCAGTCCTAATGAACAGCTCTAAGAGGCAGAGGAACAGTGAGCCTAAGGAAAAGTTACTAGCAGATAACAAATAACAGTATTAGCCTGGAATATCTGCCAACTCTGCTCTGAACCCTACCCTTCAGTAGGTGGTGCTGGAGGGCTAGAGCATAAAGCTGAGTCATGGAACACCTGCTCCACATACAAGGGCCAGTGTTTGATCCTCAGAAAGACAAACACACAAACAGAAGTCAAGAAAAGTGCACTTATTTTCCCAAATATTCAATGTAATGATGATGATGATGATGAACTCTGAGCAGCATGCTGGTACAGTTTTAATCCCAGCAACTGAGGCAGAGGCAAGCACGTCTCTGTGAGTTCAAGGCCAGCTGGGTCTACACAGTGAGTTCTAAGGATAGCCAGGATATACAGTGTGGTGGTCTGAATGCAAATGGTCCCACAGACTCATGGGTTTGAATGCTTGGCCCATAGGGAATGGTGCTATTAGGAGGTGTGGCCTTGTTGAAGGAGGTGTGGCTTTGTTGGAGGAAGTGTGTCACTGCAGAGGCTGGCCTTGAGGTCTCAGATGCTCAAGCTAGGCCTAATGTGGCACACAGTCTCCCTTCTGCTGCCTGCAGATAAAAATGCAGAACTCTCAGCTCCTTCAATAGCACATGTCTGTCTGCACTCTGCCATGTTCCCACCATCACAATAATGGACTGAACCTCTGAAACTGTAAGGCAGCCCCAATTGAATGTTTTCCTTTATAAGAGTTGCCATGAGAGGGGCTGGAGAGATGGTTAAGAGCAGTATCTGCTCTTCCAGAGGTTCTGAGTTCAATTCCCAGCAACCACATGGTGGCTCACAACCATCTATAATGAGATCCGATGCTTTCTTCTGGGCCTGTTGGCATACATGCAGGCAGAAAGCTGTATACATAATAAATAAATAAATCTTAAAAGTTTTCAGGATTATGGTGTCTTTTCACGGCAACAGAAAATCTAACTAAGACATACAGTGAGACATTTCAAAAAGCAGATGGGAACTGGGATTAGGGGTGTGGGGAAGGCAATGTGGTCCCCAAGACAGCAGCAGCCTCACCTAAATTTAACCTTTAACCTTAGTACTTGGCAGGTGGACCTCTGTGAGCTCCAGGTCAGGCAGAGACCTTGTCTCAAAAGAGAACAGAGGTAAGGAGGGGGAGGGAGAGGATAGAGAAAAAGGAAATGTTCTTGGGTCCTGCCCCAAACCTGCTAGGAACTGAGACCTCACTCACTCTCAGCCTCCTGCAACTCTGAAAGCATTGCCCTGTGCGGAAGCACAAGTACCTGGCTGGTCGGGACTACAAATACATTCAGAACTTCCCCTTTGGAACAAGGTCCTGTTCCAGAAAAGCTCTTAATGGGTCTGGTATGGGGCCAGCACTTGCCTTACCCACCTACAGCCCTGGGTTGGATCCCAAACACCTCAACAACAAACAAAAAACCTCTTACTAAAGTAGCTAAGAATCAACCATGCCTTTCGTCAGTGCTTAAGCAACTTTCAGGGTTCTAGCCCTAACTCTACAGTCAGACAACAGAATAAAAAAAGGTTAAAATGAATATCCTTGCCCCATGTGGTTACTTCTGAAAATTTTAAGTCCTAAACAAATTATTAAATAAAATCATTTGAAAGTTAAATCTCTGATAGATGAACCCCAAATAACTTCTATATATTAAAAGCAAAGTGAAGCGACCACACATGCCTCAGACAGGACTACCGTCTTAAGATAAAGAGAGCCTCAGAATTCTAAGCTCCTTATTAAGGGAAATTACAAGTCATTCTTCCACTGTTTTTTTTTTTTTTTTTCCTAGAGACAGGGTCTCACTCTGTAGCTCTGGAACTTACTATGTAGACCAGAGTATGATCTCAGACTCTTGCCTCTGCCTTTCAAGTACTAGGCTTAAAATCATGAGCCAAAGGGCCAGGTCCCTTCCATATTAGATAATATTAACCATAAATATAAAGCCTAAAACCTATTGTCCAGTGAATAAAGTGTCCAATTAATGACAGGAAAAGAACTACAAGCTACATAAAAGGGCTGTTCACGGTTAACACTGTTGGCCCAAAGAAAACATCTTACCATGTTTGCTAAGCTTGGACAATTTAAGAACTTCATTCTTAATTATCAATAACACTGTAGGTTACAATATCAAAACATTTCTTTAAGACTTTTGTAGAGTTTTACATGTCAGTGTATGACAAACCATACTAACCTTGGTTCAAGTAAGTAAGTGTCTCATCATGCAGTTTCACGGCTGGCGAAGTTGCAGCACACATTACATACTGAAAGGGGGGGTGCTTGGCCTCATCTTCCAAGGAAAGGCTGGAATCTTCCTGCTTGAAAATGGGCAACGCCAATACATCACTGAAAAACACAACATAAAAACTGACCTTTCCTTGCGTTTTAGATATTTGAAAGCATATAGACATAATTCAGGGGTTATTACCAGCCATCTAGTGCTCAAGATTGAACCTAAAACTTTGCATGTGCTAGGAAGCCAATTATTACATTTAAAACTTAATATAAAAAATATTTTATAGGACAAAACAACTACTAATGCTAATTTTGTTCATCTAAAAGATACTATAAGTCATCCATCTCACTAATGAGAGCGCATGAGAAACATGGTAAAGTAATAGCTGCAGCATATAACTTAGTGGAGAACACTTGCCTAACATGCCAGGCTCTAGGTTTAAGCCCCAACACCACCACAAACAACAACAACCTCAACAACAACAACCACCTCAACAACAACAAAAAACCATCTGGAATTTTTTTTTCTTTTAAAATCTGTAAACTGGCCAAGAATAATGGTACAGGTCTTTAATCCCAGCCTCAGGAGGCAGAGGCAAGTGGATCTCTGTGAGTTCAAGGCCAGCCTGGTATATGTAGCGAGTTCCAGACTTGCAAGAGTTACACACTAAGACCCTCTCAAAATAAATTAATAAAAATAAAATAATAAGCTCTGGCTAGGGATATAGCTCAGCTGGTAGAGCTTGAGCTGCAGGAGATCCTGTTCCAGTCAAAACAAAACAAATCAAAACAAAACAAACCTTGCAGATTACCTCTCTCTTAAAAAGAAAAAAGTAAATCCAGAATGCGTAGCTACCTGTTTTAAAAGGTGGCAACTAAGACTGTTGCCAAAAGACAGTCACACCTGCACGATGGAGCCACAAAGTAGTACCAAATAAAATGGTGCTCAACAAATGTTCCTCACTGAGAACGAAGAGTTTCTTGTCCAGTCCAAAACAATGACTCAAAGCAAACTGGCAGTACAAGCAGCAACTACTTCTCTCCCAGGGGTGACCTGCATCCAGGGGCTCCTGGGACTGTCTACACCTGTCACACTGTGGCTGGACATACCTGGGCGTGGCTAGCTAGTTCTGTTGGTGTTCACTGAATATACTCGTCGTTCAACAATGACTGTATTCCATTATTTTTGGCATACTGATAATAGTCATGCAATCATTACTAGTTTCTAATTCCAGAACATTTTCCTCCTCAAGAAGAAATCTCTTATTATTGCAATATTAGCTCTTAGGAGAATCAACAGTTTGATGCCAGCCTAGATTATACAGTGAGATTTTCTAAAACAAAACAAACAAAAAAACCCAGCTAGGCCTGATGGCGCATGCCTTTAATCCCAGTACTTGGGAGGCAGAGGCAGGGGGGTCTCTGTGAGTTTGAGGCCAGCCTGGTCTACAGAATGAGTTCCAGGACAGCCAGAGCCGTTACAGAGAAACCCTGTCTTGAAAAACCAAACCAAACCAAACCAAACGGAACCAAACCAACCCAACCCAACCCACCAACCTACCTACCTACCAACTTTTAACCAATAAACAAACAAACAAGGAGGGCTAAGAATGTAGTAGTTGACAGAATGCTTAACTACTTCCATTGAAGCCTTGGGTCTGTTCCCGGCACCACTCAAAGCAGTCACCACTCAAAGCAGACGTGGTGGCTCCGCTTGTAATCCCAGAAGTTCAAGGTTAGCCTGACTACAGAGCCAATTTGAGCTACAAGAGACTCTGCCTCAAAGAGGGAAAAACAGATACCCTCCATCCAATTGCAGTGACTCACTGTCCTGCCTGCTCCCCTACCCCATCACTGGCCTCCAGTCTGTCTCTACTAATTTGTTGATTCTAAACAGTGAATGCAAATGAAGTTTAAGTTATATATTGTCTCCTGTGAAGGGCCTATTGCACCTGGCTTCTTGTCAGGTCTACTGGTGGTTCAGCACAAACCACAAGTTCTCTCTTAGTATAACCTTACCTCACTACATGGACACAACACACTCTGCATCTGTTCTGGGGACATGGGGCTTCTCTGTTGAATAGTGCTGGGGACATACTTAGGTTTCTGTGTAGCTATGTAGGTATCAGCTTCCTAATATGAACCTTAGCAGGTCCTGGGCCACCGGCCAAACAGCTTTCCAGAGCAGCTATAACACATAGCCGCATTAATACAGGGAGGGCTTCAACAAACTTATTTGTATGTTATGTGCATGAGTAGTTTTGCCTGTATGTATGTGTGTATGTGCACCATATACATGTTTGGTGCCCAGGGAAGCCAGAAGAGGGCATTAGATCCCCTGGAAATGGAGTTGTGAGTCACCATGTGTGTCATGAGGGTGCTGGGAACAGAATCCCCGTGTCCTCTATAAGAGCAGCTAGTGGGCTCTCTGGCTCCCTTGTGTTTTTTCTTTGTCTGACACTGGTTTTTATTTAGCTCAGGCCAGCTTCAAAGTCACTACATAGCCAAAGAATTACCATGAACTCCTGATTCTCTTCCGACCTCTAACCTCCCGAGTTCTGGGATTACAGGCATGTACCACCATAACCTGTGATACTAAATGTTTCTTAAACTTGACTTAATTAAAAATAAAATGTGGGGCATGGTGGCACACACTTTTAATCCAAGCACTCCACAGGATAAGGCAGGCAGACCCATCCCTGTGAGTTCTAGGCCAGCTTGGTCTATATAGTTCCAGGCCAGCCAGGCTATATATAATAAGACTTTGTCTCAAAAAAAGGGGGGGAGGGAGGCTGTGGCTCAATGGTAGAACACTTGCCTAGCATGTACAAGGCCCTAGGTTCAATCCCCGACAAAATAAGGATAGAGAGCAAAGTAGGGAATGCTAGTGATCCAGCACTGAAGCACAATCACCCCAAGTCTGAGGATGGTCTGAACAGTGAGACAACTTATCCCCAAAGAAACAGAAGGGGTTGGGAGAGATGCCCACTGGTTTAGTACTTCTTGCTCTTATGTAGGCCCTGGGTTTGGTTCCCAGCATCCACATAGCAGCTGATAGCTCTTTATAACTCTGATTCTTACACACACACACACACACACACACACACACACACACACACACAGAGGGGGGGGGAAGAAAAATATTTTTTTTAATCTAAAAAAAGAAAAAGATGAAAAAGTTCTAAGCAAACATCAGAAATTAGATTCTTACTCTTCTAAACCCTCCACCACACAAACCACACAAACCCACCCACTGTGCTCCGGCCACAGTGACCTCCCAACATGCCATTTTCAGGACCATCTGCTGGTCTGCTTTTCTACAGAATCTACAAATTCGGGTGTTAACATCAGACTCCCACACTGCCCCACTACCCTGCTAACGGAGATCTGAGAAGTGTGTGCCTTCCCTAGCATAACCATACCCAAAGCTGTTTCCTCACTGTCAGTTAACACAAAGGAGCCAAAATATTTGCTGAATCGACAAAACACTTATAAGTCAAGATTTCCTATGTTGAGCTATATGAAAGTGCTCAATGGTCTTTGTAACCCCAGAAATGCAGTCTTTTGAATGTTAGAGACACGCTCTTTTAAAATTATTTTTATTTTATATGTATGGGAATTTTGCTTGCATGCATGTCTGGTGCTTACAGAGGTCAGAAGAGGACATCAGATCCCCTGGAACTGGAGTTACAGATGGTTGTGAGCCACCATGTGGGTTCTAGAAATGGAACCTGGGTCCTCTAGAAGAGCAGCCAGTACTTTTAACCCCTGAGTCATCTCTCCAGGCCAGCACAGACTCTTAAATTGAACTAAAATAAGTAAATTTCATTTTTTAAAACTGACAAATAAGATAATACATATGTATGGGGTATCACATGATGTTTCAAATAAGTAGAACATTTTGAGTGAGGCACAAATGGATGCTACAGCAAACTTGATCCTGTAATGCATCTACTGCATAGCCTCAAAATGCATAAAACCAGACAAAACTCTCGCTAAGAAAGGCTGAACCATACACACTTAGCACTGAAGCTATCACTTAACAAAGCTGGACACAGTGATGCATGCCTGCTATCCTAGCAGAGTCAGGATCAGGAGTTCAAAGTTATCCTTAGCTACTTGTAGAGATGAAAACCAGCTTGGGCTTCAGGAGATTGTGTCTCACAAAGCAAATATGCTGAGTGTGTGTGGTGAAGTACATCTGTAAGCCAGCATTAGAGGTCCCAGGAATTCATGGTCAGTCTTGGCTACACAGTGAGTCTGAGTTCTGCCTGAGCTGTATAAAACCTCACCTCAAGAAAAAAAGAAAGAACAAACAAACAAACACCTACAACAAACCTGATAAAATGACTATGTACAGCAGTGCATGCTGTTTTCCAGGAGGATGGCTGGGCCCTGCATGCACCTGGCTGCTGTGTCCCTTTTCATAGCTTTGAACATGACTATAGATAGCAATGGGTTAGTTTTCAAAAACAAGTTAAAATGTGGTCTCTTCTTTGTGAGAACATAACAAGTAGGTAACAGAGACATATTTGGAAGGTGAAATCCTAAGGAATTCAGAAGACCAAGGGCTGGCTAATAACTCATTCAGGAAAGACCACATAAAGCCGGGTGACCAGCTCAGTCCCCCAGGACTCACACAGTGAAAGGACAGGACCAACTCCAGTAAGTTGTCTTCTGACGCTCGCATGTGTGCTACGGCATGCATAGCATGCACTCCCACACATAATAATACAGTATAATACTTTTTAATTCAAAAGATAAGAATAAAACCAAGATAGACTAACAGAAGGCTTAAACAAACAGAGTAGTCTATACCCAACTCTGACCCACACAAAACAAGAAAGCAGGCATCTGAGGCAGATCATTGACTCAAAGCCCAGACTATGGAGAGTTCCAGGCCAGCAAAGCTGGGAGGGATCTAGAATATCGTATATGTTCTTTTTTTTTTTTTTTTTTTTAAAAAAAAAAAAGGATGTATTTATTTAGTGTAGATGTGCACATGCATGAATTTTATGTGTCCCACATTGATGCAGGAGCCCAAGGAAGGCAGAAGAGAACACTGGATCCTTTGCAACTGGAGTTATAGGTGGTTGTGAGCCATAGTGCAGGTGTTGGGAGCTGAACCCTGGTCCGCAAGAGCTCTTAACTGCTCTTATGTGTGCTCTTAACTGCTGAGCTTACTCTCCGGCCCCAACATATATCCTTCTTAACAGCTAATTATCTTGTACAGAAGGCTGATCTAGAAACAAAGTTCAGAAACTCTGAGCAAGCCTGGAATGCTAAACAGCTTTACCAAAGAGCGCCTTTCCATTTTGAAGACAGAACCATGACATGGTGTTATGCTTTTGGCTACCTCACAGATCTAGACTACTCCCACCGCCAAATGAACTAGAGAAGAAAGAGTCCCAGAGCCAGGATAAAGGGGAGCAAGTTCCTGCAAGGATGCTGGTCACATTGGTTTCTCCAGATGGTCCAGGAAACTGCTAAATGTGGACTTAAGGTAGCCCTGACCAAGTAGGAAGGCCTTCCAGGAGTTTGACAAGCTAATGAAAACCCACAGGCATCAAATTATTCCAGGTAATTCCACAATGCCAAGACACAAAAATAACTGAGCATAAAAGACAAACAAGACTCTAGGATAAGAACCCAAAGCAAAAACAACAGATGACTAACACCCAGTCAGACTCCATCCGCAGTGCCCACCTCTTGTCTCTACTTCAGAGGACAGAGGCCTCACAACAGTTCGGAAGAGATGCCTTGCTAGCTGGAATCTTGTTGGTTTGAGTCAAAGAGAAGCACTGTGAGAGATCTCAGATTGAGACAGGGAAAGGCAGGTGTAAGGCAGGCAACACATAGGCTTCTGAGTCAGCAGGAGGTTAAGGGCCCCACAGCCCTTCCCCAGACCTCTCACCACCTCTGCCAGAAACACCTCAGTGGTTCTCATTTTCCTAATTGGATACAGAAATGATTCCAATTTCAAACCCAAATTATGAAATCACACTTACCTAGCTTGAAGAAATAAAACACAGGTCTAGAAAAATCTGCAGGGAAGAGGAGATTTTCAAAGATACCAAACCCAAAAGGGGAACACACAGAATTCCCAGAACAGGAAATTAAGATGACCCAAATGGCAACTCCGACTAACTTAGGAAAATGGAATGGCGAGAAAGAAGTAATCCAGGAGATGACAGAGGGGGGAATGTAAATAAAAAAATAGCAGATTTTTTTTTTTTTGAGCGGGCTTGAAAAACTCACCAAACTCTGGCTGTCAACTCACTTTGTAGAGATTAGGCTGGCCTCACAGAGATCAGCCAGCCTCTGCCTGCTGAGTGCTGGATTAAAGGCCAAGATAGTACATTACCACTCAGTGTTCTAGAAGCAGCAAGAGTATTGCAGCAGGGGCAACATCTGAAGAGGCCAAGTCTAAACAAATTCCAAACTTGACAACTGTCCCAATTCACTGACTCAAGAAGCCCAAGTGACCACACCAGGATAAATACAAAGTGACCCACGACTAAGCACACCTCAGGTAGCCCATCAGTTCTAAGTGTCCGCAGAATTGCTACGATCACTCAACAGCAAGTAAGGGATTCAGCAGGACACAGAGGAAGCACACTGAAGCTAGAAAGCCATCTAGGAAAGCAGTGGGGGATCGGGACGGGCAGAAGTAGGGGTAAGAGGTCACTACTGAGCAGCCTGAAGCTAAGACTCAGCCAGGACCCCATGACTCAACCACAGCTAAAAGAATCTGAATTTTCCCATGTGCCTGAAATAAATTACAGGTGCAACATTCCCATTGAAAAAGAGCTAAAAGCTCAAATCCCAAATTCTTTCTAGGTGATAGCCTCGAATTCACTGAGTAGCCAAGACTGGTCCTAAACTGCCTCCGCTCCTAAGTACCACTAGGATTTCAGGTGTGTGCCATGGTGACTAGCTTCAACTTGAATAAATAGTTAAATCCCAGCCCCACACAGGCTACAGAATGAAATTCTAAGAAAAACAAACAAGGGCCCGTGAAATTACTCATCTTGTGGACAAGCTGGGACCCACAAGACAGAAGGAAGATGGAATCCTGAAAGGTGTCCTGAGGTCCACATGTGTGCTATGCCAAGCACACACACACACCACACACACTTTCTAATAAAATGTGGCTAAAAGAGGGCTAGAGAGGATGGTTCACTGTTAAGAATTTGTTGCTCTACAAGAAGCCCTGGGTTTGATTCCCAGCATCCACATGGTGGTACACAACCATCCATTTCATCTGCTGCAGGAAATCTGACACCTACCAGGCACAAACATGGTGCACAGATATACATGCAGGCAAACATTCATACACATATAAAATAAAACAAACCTTTTAAAACATAAAATGAATTTTAAAAAGAAAGCTAAAAGCTAATCTTTTAAAGAACAAAATCAAACAATTTATGAAAATTCAGAAGCATTCTCTATAAAATCAGTAAGATAATTAAAGATTCCAGCTTTGGAGTCTTTAGCCACCATTTCACTGAATCTCTAGACATCCCACAAAGGGGAAGACAGAAGTTCTAACCAAGTCATGTGCCTTTACTCAAGGACTACACAAGTTTAAGGCCAACTTAAGCTACATAGTGAATTTGAGGCCATCATGGGCTATGGCGTGAACTATATAAGGAAACTTCACTCAAACACAACACAACACAAACCTGAAACAAAACAAAACAAAAGCATCATGATTCTCAGCCACTTTCCTCCTGTTGAGCTCCTACTCTTCCATGTTGAGACTGCTGGTAATGGGAAGGACAGAGGTCAACCCCAGTCTGGGTCTGCAAACCCCAGCTGTCCCTCTTTTGAGTGACAAGCTGCAGGCTACTCAACTCTGGGCTCTAATAATGGTGATGTTGAGGAAAAGATCTTACAAGTGTGTGAGACAGGAACAGACATCATCTTACCCTGAAAAGGTATGACTACTCAGACCTGGATGTAAAACAGAAATGTTCTCAAAATTAACACAGTAAAGAATGGCAAGGTAACTCAGCTGGCAAAGGGGCTTGCTGCCAGGCCTAACATCCTGAGTTCCACTCCTGACACATATGGTGGAGAGAACCCACTCCCAAAAGCTGTTTTCTGACCTTTATACCAAGCGTGCCCTGGTGAATGCACACACACAATAAATAAGTTTAACATTAAAAACTTAACAAAGTAAGCCCATCATTCAAGGCAAAAGCTGACAATATGTTGCAGTATTAAAGTTTGGGCCCCACCACCAGGGCTGACGGCTATGTTAAAGAATACAATTTCTTGATACTATGTAACTTAAAAGTGTCAAAATGTAAGGCCATAGCAGCACATGCCTGTGACCCAGCACATGCCTGTGACCCAGCACCCTGAAGCAAGATAGAAAGTTCCAGCCCAAAGGGCTACATAAACAGACTCTGCCTCAAAACAACAGAACAAAGAAAAAGCAAAACCAGAATAAGGAAACGTGGTGGTTTTAGAGTCTACATGCAAGTGGGACTTGAGGAGACTATCACTAGGCTGCTCAGAAGGTGAACGCATTTGCTGCCAATCCTGGCAACTTGAATTTAATGGGCAGAACCTACCTACACGGTGGTAAAGGAGACACATCCCCTGACTACCACCCTAGAGCTGTGGCTCATGCCTATACTCACAAGGAATAAAGAAAGTTTTAAAATGTTACTTATTTTAGCATGGCTGTGGTGGTGCATGCCTTTAACTCCAGCAATTGGGAAACAGAGGTAGGCAGATCACTGCAGGTCTACAGAGCAAGGGCTACATTAAAACAAAACAAAACACCAAACCAACCAAACAAACAAACTTATTTATATGTATGGATGGTTTACCTTCATGTCTGTCTGTCTGTGAACCACAAGCATGCCTGGTGCCTGAGGGGGCCAGAAGAGGGCTGTGGATCTTCTGAGACTGGAGTTACAGACTGCACACAAGTGCTTAGGATTGAACCCAGGTCCTCTGGAAGGACAGCCAGTGAGTGCTCTTAACCACTGGGCCATCTCTCCAACTTAGTTAGTTTTTAAAAAGTAAACGACCACTTGTCAAATGTTGATAATTTCAAAGAAAAATATCCACAACTATCTGAAAAGGCTATCTACAGAAGCTTGCTTTTTCTAAGCACTTACCTTTGTGAGGCTGATTTTCTTTATTTGTATCAAATAAGCAAATCCAAAGGAGAAAATAAAGTTTCACAAAATAAGAAATAAAAAGAATCTTCACTCTTATGGCCTTTTTTTTTCTCTTCTTGTGAAATACTTTTTTTTCCTTTAGTTTTAGAAAAGCATAATAAAAATGGTTTGTAGTTACTTTATCAATTAGTAAGGGCTGGCTTTCTTTCCTGCTCTCTTTCTTTCTGGGCAGTCTCATGTATCTCACGCTGGCCTAGATGTGTGTAACACTGTGCCCAGTTTTAGGCAGTGCTGGGGATTGAATCCAGGGCTTCATGTATTTAGTCAAGGACTCTATCAATCCAACTACACCCCCAGCCTAGATATTGTAATAAAAAAAATTAAAATTTATGTATGACTTGGTTCATTTCAAAGAGAATCTGAACTGTTAGCTTACAAGTTGGGCTGAATCAGCAAAATGAGAACCAGACCCCTTCCCCAGAAAAAGAAAAGCAAAGGGAATATCAGAAAGTGGCCTAAAGTATTTAATAAAACATGTATAATGCCATACATAAGAAGAAAAGCAATGCTCCAAGTCTTTCAAGTTACTGTCCAGAGAAGCTAAAGAAAGTACCCCTGGAACATAAGTTTTCAGAATAAAATTGCAGTATTTGGAAGGCAGAAACAGATCTCAAGTTTGAGGCCAGCCTGGGCTACACTGTAAGCTCTAAGACAGCATTAAAAAAGTCACAAAGGCAGAAGATATGGATGGCTCAATTGGTAATGTGTTTGACTAGCTACTATGCACAAAGACCTGGGTTCAATGCCAGCACCACACAGAACAGGAGGTGGTTCACACCTATAATCCAAGCACTCTGGAGGTGGAGGCAGGATGATCAGAAGTTATCCTCTGATATTTGGGCTAAATGAGACCCATTCTCAAAAAAAAAAAAAAAGAGAGAGAAAAGAAAGAAATGGTGGTTTATTCCTATAATCCCAGCACTCAGGATTTATTCAAGGAAGCCCAGGCTGCATAGTGAGACCTCATCTCAAAAAATAAAGAAAAAAAGAAAAAGGAAAAGAAAGAAAGGAAGAAAATACTTTAACGAGTACACTGAAGGCCTTAGGTTTAATTCCCAAAGCCCTGAGGTTAGAGACAAAATAAATTCTATTTTAAGAAAGCCAAAGACAGCATAAAGAAGTATAAAGATAGCACAAAGATAGTATAAAGAACACTAGAAAGCAGCTTGCACTTAATTAAAAAATAAAATACAGTTAGCGCAAACACGCCTTCAACATGCATGGGTAAGAAGACAACCTGCAGAAGTCAGCCCTCTTCCCACCATGTGTTCCTGGGGCTAGCACTCACGTTGGCAAGCTTGACGGCAGATGACTTTACCTGCTGAGCCATCTCTGCAGCCCACCAAACCAAAATTTTATCAAGATTTTCCCAAGAAGTTCAAGTATACTTTCTGATCTGTGTGCCTGTATGACAGTCAAAATATCCAGGTTTGACTCAAACTCAAATGATCTTCCTGCCTCAGTCTCCCAAGTGCTGAAATTACAGACGTGAGCACATCAGGCTCACTTCTTGAGCTTCACAGGTGAGAACAAATAACAAAAAGATATGCTTGCTTCCCAATACCATCCAAGACGGACGAAGACTGCTTTGGGCGACTCAGGGCTAAGGGAGGCCTGCAGAAGCCTAAAGCCCCTTGGAGGTTCTGCTTGTCAGCTCAATTTCACAATAATGTATACTTGAAATTTTCAAATCAAAGGTCTTGAAGGCACAAGAGTTCTTGATTTCTCATGACCCAACTAAATATAAACAAATAAACAAGTCCCCTCAAAAACTGATACTTTCTGAGACTCTGGAAATTTTAGATTAAATGACATAGCCAAAAACACTGAAAAGGTTTTCCTGAGTGGAGTGTCATAGATGAGAACCACGACGATGCCAGCATGCCTTAGAGATTATTATTAAGAGAAGACTGCCACCAAGAATTGACTTCTTTTTCAGAGAAATAACACCAAACACAAGTTAGCTAAGTTGGTAGAATCATCAAAAACCAAGCACAGTTAGTTCACAGAGGACCCTAGAAAAAAGCCAAGTTCTAAAAACTACAAATAAGCAAGCCCTATCTGACTGAAACTGTGAAGCAAGGAGACAAGGTTGGGCTCCGTTCATGTGCTCTCAAGAGGACAAGTACACTCACTAACAGAGGACTTCCACAGAAGAGACTACTCCTTAGACTTTCAGTAGCTCAATTTCCTCAACAACCAAGAGCTGTTCTACAAAACAATCCACTTCATCCAAAGCCCTCAAGTTACACAACTGGAGAGAAAGGAGGTGCCAAGTTTAGGGAGGCTAGCAGAGACCAAATCAGGGTCAGATGCGAGCGGCTTAATTCTTAGTTTAGTATGCTGCTTCTTTCCATGGGCCAAGAAACCTCCCGACTGGACAGGGTCAAGTCAAGGCAAATTGCTTCAGGGATGAGGCTGGACTTCTGCAGACCAGCTCTGACCCAGGTCATTTCTCATGAGGTATTAATGCTTCTGACCTCGCCTGGGCGGCAGGGAAGGCAGGGAAGGGAGCTACTGGGAACCCGCAGTGCACCTCGCACCCTTTACACACCAAACATTTTGCGGAAAACGGAGTGTCTCACTTAATTCACACCAGTTTCAAAAACCACTCCGTTTTTTACCTCCTCGGATAAACCATACCCTACACAAGCCATATTCCAACATCGAAACAAAGAGCTGCCGAGCCACGAAGAACTAACTCTTCAACTCTTTCGGGATAAGTAAGGGGCAGAGACACTTGGCTCCTATCTGTTTCAACCTCTCCCAATTAAACAAAACGGAACAGCTGCTGGTGCAGACAGCAGTGACTAAACTATTGTTTGTGGCACAATCTTAAAGCCCTCTGCAACAGGAAACAGCCTGAGGGGAGTCACTTCGAGAATGAAGAAACCTAGGCAAGGGCCCAACTTCACTCTCAATCAGGACTATACAAGCAAGTCAGTGCGCTAGCCAACCCTCAGGGCTACTTTCACTCACAATATAACTTAGTATCATGTCAAGTGGCTGAAATTCGCAGGCCACGGTAACAGGCACCTAGGAAAAGCTGTAGTTTTCCCATTAGAAGCGGTGCCTTTTGTACAGCCTATACCAGCTAAAAGGACTCGTAAATCATTTGGAAAAGAAGCCCCTGCCCCTCTGACCCAATCTCAACAGCTAGCGCGGCGTCCCCTGGCAGAAGCGACCGGGTCCTCCACCGCTAGCCGCCCCCGTCGGCCTCCGAGGCCACCGCGCCACGCGGCAAGGACCCCGACCCAGCGGCCCAGGCCCCGCCTGGCGGAGGCAGCAGCGCGCCCCTTACCTCATGCTGTAGGCGCCGGCGCCCAGCTCCTGCCCGATGCCGGACAGGCTGGAGTCGAAGTCGTGCACCAGTCCGGACTCGATCACCTCGTCCATACTGAGCACCCAGGCCATCTTCCGGCCTCGCCGCCGCCCCGCGCAGCGCGGCCTCCGGGTCCGGGGCGAAGGCGCCCGAGCTCCGCGGGCGCGTCCTGAGGGAGGACGCGGGTGAAGCCTCCGGCGGCGCGGCGAGTGGTCACCTGCGGCGGCGCGGGACGCGGCTGAGACGAGAGCGGCCGAGGCCCAGCTGTCAGGGCACAGCGTGCCGGCCAGCAGCTGCAGCGGGAGCGACCGGGCCCCGAGCCGCGCCGCCCTCCCGCGGCCGCCGGCCCCGCGCCTCAT
>JADRCH010000034.1:5538402-5567404 GCA_019843965.1 Rhynchomys soricoides
ATGTTTTTATATATAATGTACTATAATGTTTTTATATATAATGTACTATAATGTTTTTAAAGATATTTACACTTGCCTCTTAATTGTTTTCATTTTATGTGTATGGGTGTTTTGTCTGTATGTGTGTCTGTGTATAGCGTACAGTGCCCATGGAGGCCAGAAGAGAGTGTCAGGTCCCTTGGGACTGGAGATAAAATCAGTTGTGAGTCATCATGTGGGTGCTGGGAATTGAACCCGGGTCTTCTGGAAGAGCAGCCAGTGCTCTTAACCAATGAGCCACCTCTCCAGCCTTTCAGTTGTCTCTGAAGAACAACTGGCAGAACCCAGCTTATTAAGGCTGCCTAGGTATACAAAGCAGGACAAAATTAAAACGAGTTGGGCTGGGCATTCTCTCTCATTGGGAGAATGCCTGTCTAGCATGCTCAAGGTCTTGGGTTCATTCCTAGTATGGGAAGCAGTTCATGTCAAATATGGCAAACTAATAATATCAGAAAATCATTGAAATGTAAGTTTAATAAATGGAATCAGTGAATAAGTTGGGGTTGGGGATACAGATGAGTGAATAAAAGCACCTGCCACCGAGTCTGACAATCTGAGTTTGGTTCCCAGGACCCATGGAGTGGAAGGAGAGAACCAACTCCCTGTATTTCTGACACCTCCACAAGGATGCTGCAGTGCATATACATCTCTTAATCTGAAATTTGTTGTCTTCTGGACAGGGAGTACCTTTACATTTTTTAAAAAAATGCATACAGGTGTTTTGCCTTGTGTATGTCTGTGCATCATGTGTGCGCAGTGCTTGCAGAAGCCACAAAAAGGCGTCAGATCCTCTTGTACTGGAGTTATAGACATGAGCCACCAGGTGGGTGCTGAGAATTGAACCCAGGTCCTCTGGAAGAGCAGCCAGTGCTCTTAACCACTGAGCCGCCTGTCCAGCCCATGTACTCACTTTTTATTTGGGTTCTCTGGATGGATCTAAACTCAGGTCCTCAGGCTCAACAGTCAATTTACTGGCTGAGCTATCTTCCCATCCCTTTGTGGTTTTATTTTTCGTTTGAGACAGTCTCTTGAGTGACTCAGGCTGGTTTCAACAGGTAGCTGAGGGCCAACCTGAACTTCTGTTCCTACTGCCTCCACTTTTTAAGTGCTGGGATTACAGGTGCGCCACCAGATCTGGCTCATTTGCTCTTTTCCATGTTAACCACTGCCACTGTGCTGCCAGATTCTCCATTACAGAGCAAGATTACCTTTCCCCAGCTTCCAGGGACATCTCCCTTAACTTCTAAACTGAGCTCCCACCAGCTCTAGTTTCAGCTAGTAATCTCTTCAGTGCCTTTTAGGCTTAAGGGAGCAACCTCTGTGAGGCCTTCCAGTTTAGCTACCTGATACCAGAACCTTATCTCTTCCAGTGTTTTTTTATGGTGACATCCCAATTCCAGGTAGTGGAATCTGTTGCTTATTTGTGAAGTGACTTAAATCAGCAACATGAGGTGTTCCTCCTGTGTGCACTTGCATGCAGGTGCCTGTGGGGCAAGTTGGCTTGCTCAGGCATTTCCACCTTATTCTTAGAGGTGGGGTTTTCTCAATGAATCTGGAACTTGACAATTAGGCTATGTTGGTTGAGGAGTGAGCCCCAGGGATCCTTTTCTGCCTTTCTGGTGTGGCAGTTACAAGTGTGAACCACCACATCTAGCTTTTATGTGGATTTGGGGGATGGAACTAGGGCCCATATGCTTGTATTATGAGCACTTAATTGAGAAATCTCCCCATCCCTCAGCCTTTTGTGTGTATATCAGGTCTCACTGCGTTGTTCTGGCTGGTCTGGAAGTTGCTATATAAAGCAGGCTGGTTTCAAACTCAGAGAGTGGCTTGCTTTTTACTGTTTTATTGTTCATCTGCCTATTTGTTTATTTATTTATTGTGCGTGTGTTTTGAAACAAGGGTTTGCTTATGTCACTTGGTGTGGTGTCACTAGGTGGAACAGTTCAGGTCCGGAGCAGTAAGGTAAGAGCAGAGTATGAAGGGAGGCTGCAGCAGTCACGATGCTTGAAGTTACCTGAGTGTCCCTGTCACTCATAAGTATTCATAGTTAAGGGTCATAGTGTTTACATTTGAGCTCTCCATCCGCCCTGATCCCCAATATGGGCAGCCACCATTCTCACTTTGTCTAATTCTGATTATTCTAGGTACTGTACACAAGTGTAACCATGCAGTATTCTGACAACTCTCAGATTTTTAAAAACTAGCCAGCCATTGCAGAAGGCATTGGTCTGGTTTCCTTGGTTACTGAAGTGCTGTTAGCCTAGGATAAAACTCAATGTAAGGAAATTCTGAGCCTACCGAGTTTTAAGTTTTTATTTGTTTCTGTGGAGTTGATAACAGTATTTTGAAATAAAAACCATCATTTTGGAGCAGGGAATGTTAGTAGACTGTTTGCCTAGCACACATGAAGCTGTGGATTTGATCCCCAGCAGGTCAAGATCAGCTATAGAGTAAGTTTGAGGTCACCCATGCTATAAGTGACAGTGTCTTTAGAAACAGAAAACAAGAGCCTTCAAATATCCCCAACCCCAACAATAGTAACAAAATCCAACAACAAGAAGAAAATCCAAACCACCATCTTTTTCATGAGAGTGACATTTAAAAACTCACCTAGTGTTAACCTGAGACTTGTGAGTGGAATGTGCTGGAGGAGAAACCCCACAGACTGAGTTGGTGTGATGTTAGCCTAGAATCACCTGGGAAGCGAGGGTCAATGAAGGAAGCCTGCTCACCTTGGGTGACACCATTCCCTAGAAAGCAGATTCTGAACCTGTGTTAGAAGAAGCGGGAGAGTAAGCCTGTACATTCATCCCTGGCTCTCCTTTATTGTGAACGTACTGTAACAATCTCTCTTAAGCCTCTGCTGGGCTTTCTCTACTATGATGGATTATAAGCTCAAACTCAATCCCCCTAACCTGCTTTTATCAAGGCATTTTAATTCACTTATTTTTATTTCTTAAAATCCGAGTGTTTTACCTTGTATGGATGCAAGTACACACGTTTGGTGCCGCAGGAGGGCACAGAAGGTGGTGTCAGATCCCCTGGAACTAATTGCAGATGGCTGTGAAATGCCATGTGGGTACTGTAGGCTTGCTTTCAGGGTGTAAAGTTTACCCTTGTGTTATTCAATCCGGGCATGGCTTTGTAATGTTTATTCTTTGAAGGCCCTGTCTCAAGCTTGTATAAATATTGCTCCGCATTCATTCTCTGCCTTGCCAATAAAAGCTAAGGAGCCAACCCAGAGCTTTAGAGAGACTGGGTGGGACTTCCAATTCTAGGATCGGTGAAGAAAAAAGAAGCAAAGGAGGGAGCCACGGGGGAGGTGGGGAAAACATCAGGAGAGAGTCAAGAGAGTACAGAGAAAATTCACGTAAGATGGGACTTGTGTCAGGGAGGACATCTGATCAGCTTGGAGGTTTAGAATGGAGTATTTGGCCCAAGGTTATTTAAATAAATCTTAAATAAGTCTGAATGGTTATTGGGGAACTAGTTGATTAAGGGGTAACTGTTGTGGTACTAATGAATCAATATTAATATAATAATTTTTAGGGTTCTGGGAACTGAACCCAGGTCCTCTGAAGAACACCTGGTACTCTTAGCTGCTGAGCCACCTCTCCGGCCCCACATCCCCTTCAGAATATATTTATCACAGCAATAGAAAGGGAACAAAGACAGCTGGAAACCAGTTATTTGGCAGGATGTTTAGTACGTAAGTTGTATTAAAAATTGAGATTTTTTTCCCCCCTAAAACCACTCAGTGAGAAGTGAACTCACCACTCTGTTCAATATTAGTGAAAAGACCAAAAAAGCCATCTCATGAGAAACTGCACTTGAGCGCTTTCACTCTGGCTGATTACAACAGAGGACTTTCCCATAGTTACACTATAGCTCAGGGAAAACAAGACAGAAAGCACACATGTCTGCAAGATCTTGAAACCCAGAAGAACTAAACATGCTTTAAAACCTGAAACTAAAATCTACTTAAAATTACATGTGGGTGGAGCTAGAGAGATGGCTCAGCAGTTAAGAGCACTGACCGCTCTTCCAGAAGTCCTGAGTTCAATTCCCAGCAACCATCTGTAATGGGATTTGATGGTCCTCTTCTGGTGTGTCTGAAGACAGCTACAGTGTACACATACACATAAAATAGATATTTCTAAAAATGTGTGTACATATTGTGCAGAAAGGATCTAGCTATTTGCTTAGGCTGTGCTTCCAACTTCTTGATTCAAGCTATCCTCCTGCCTCAGCTTCCAAGTAGCTGGGATAACTGTGGGCATGGTATACGACACTGTATCTAACCTTTAAAATTCTTCTAATAAATTCTCAGTAGTGCAAGAAATGTATGGTGTATTGGTTTGGGTGAGGAAAGCAAGACTCAGAAAAATTAAAGATTTTTATTTATTTGTGCTGTGTGTGTGTGTGTGTGTGTGTGTGTGTGTGTGTGTGTATACAGATGGTTATGAGACATCTGAAGTGGATGCTGGGAAGTGAACTCTCAGGTCCTTTGGAAGAGTGTGATGGCCATCTTGGTTGTCAACTTGACTATATCAGGAACTAAAACCCCAAAAGGTACTCACTTATGAGGGATTTTGTTTAAGTACATAGGAAGATGCATTTCTAGTCTAGATCTTTTGAGATAGGAAGGCATATCTTTAGATTTTTTTTGAGGTGGGAAGACCATGCCATTTGCTGCGAACATATACAGAGACGTGGAAGAAGGAAGTTTTTGCTCTTTCCCTGCAAGCTTTTGCCTTACTGAGCAAGTTCATACTTCTTCCAGATTCCATCATATACTGAAGACCAGCTGAGACATCTAGCCTTATGGGAATGAGTAACTACTGAACTCTTGGGACCTTCCATTCATAAGCAGCCACTGTTGGATTAGTTGGACCACAGCCTGTAAGTCATCCTAACACACACACACATACACACACACACAGATAGCTTCTATAAGTTCTGTTTTTCTAGATAACCCTATTTAATACAAAGAGCACGTACTCTTAACTGCTGAGCCCGTTCTTCAGCTAAAGACATTTAAACAGTAGTTTTATATGACCATTTAACAGCTGATATCTAAATATGTTTCCGAAATGAAGTAGAAGTATACTGCATAAAGTGATCTGAGTATCAATAACTTTCTCAGTCTTATCAACTTGAAATTATGAAAGTTTTACTTTTATTTATGTGTGGCTCTGGGGACTGAACCCAGGGCCCTGTGTACACTAGGCAAGGGCTCTGCTACAGACCCATATCCAACCCCCAAATTATACAATTGTCATGTTTTTTCCATCCATCCATCCTTCCATCCAACTTTCTTTTTTTTTCTCTTTTCTTTTTTTTTAGGCAGTATTTCTCTGTGTAGCCCTGGCTATCCTGAAACTCACTCTGTAGACCAGGCTGGCCTCAACTCAGATCCATGTGCCTCCACTTCCTAAGTGCTGAGATTACAGGCGTGCACCCCCACTCCCACGGTGTGTGTCAGCTTCCATTTGGAAACAATAAACTCTGTTTTTCTTCTACATGGTCCATTTCTTCAGTGCCTACTGTTAGATCCAATTGCACAATGCTTACATCACTCTACTCGGTTGTCAACAGTAATTAAAATATTTTAAAGCAGAAGCCAAATCAATACACTGATTCAAAATGATTATGAAATACACTAATAGTCACTGAATACAAAACACCACCAAGCAGAGTTCAGCGTCCAAGCTGTAGGACACATATTCTTACATATATTGGATTGTACTTGCTAGTCCTGATCTTTGCAACTCAAATGCATGTACAAAACTCAGGGAACATAACTGGTCCAAGACCTTTCATGTTTACAGAAGAACCCATGTCTTTTGTTACATAGTGAGAGAAAGAGCTCAGCTACATAGTTAAGGTTTTCGAGTAATGTTATGTACAGTTTTATTGCCAGTATATGCACAACAGTAAGCATAGAACTATAGACACACAATGTCATTAACAGTAAAAAACAAAACTGTGACAGTAGGGAGAGGGTATGGAGCAGTACCTCTTCTCGCTGCCAAAACAAAACAAAAACAAAGGAGAGAAAAAGCCTACGGCCAATCATCCATCCAGCTCTCCCAGCTTCTGTTCTTTACATACGTTTCTACATTCTTCCAGCTGAACAAAGTCTAGGTAACTCTGTAACAAGAGCAAACTGCTTCCCTAGCAGCCATTTGCCTTCCAGTCAATTTCACCTTATGTTAGGATTGAAAAAAAAAGCCCGGATGAGAAATTAATAGTGCCCTGGTTCCAAATGACCTAATTTGGCCTTCCACCCAAACTGGTAATGTTTGAAAGCTGGCTGCATATGAAAATAACTTTAGCAGAGGCGATTTAAAAAGTGTTAAAAGGTAACAAAACATCACTTTTGAAGTAGTTTTCCAAGACACTTCAGGCAGCGGGTCAGTTAAAGTATCAGCCCCGAAGAGGCAGAGAGTGTGAGCCCATTGGACAAGAGCCTCGGCACCATCTTCTCTCTCATCAGGGTTCGTGTTTTCATTAGACAATTTCATGGTCAAAGGAAACCAGGTTCCACCATTCAACAGAAAGGTGCTGGTTGACTCCCATGTCAATAATTAGTTTATCAAATGAGAAACAGAACAGTCAAAAACACACATGCACTTGATTTTTTTCATCTGTTTCCATTATCAAGTCTATTCATAAGTGAATTTGATATTAATAAATACAACAAAAAGCATCATTCACAACAAAGATAAACCAAAAGGCTCCGCAACAAAACCTTGCATTGTAATAATTCCCATGGAAACCTAGACAGGTGATTTGATGCAGCCTTCTACGGGGTAAAAGAAGGGGCACGGTTTTAAGTAAAGGTGGCAAGGTCAAGATCCAACAGACACTATCAGTCTTATGGAACTGGCTGATTCTATGACATTTCTCTGTGAGGTCATCCCAAAGAAGTCGCAGCTAAAGACATGTCCCACCGCCACATAAACAGAGTCTGGCTGGAGTTCCAAGTAACCCTGCTTTGTCTCACATTATTGTCAGTATTTCTAGCATAGGACATGATACGGAACAAAAGTAGCAATAAAAATATTCTTCTGCAGTTGAATAAAGGCAAAAAAAAAAAGTTTGGACTGTTAAACTTTTAAAGCTTTAAGCATTCCTGTTTAACCAGCATCTTAAAAAATTTATACAATCATAACACTGGCAAAGGTTAATGGGAAGACAAAGAAGTACAAACATGTGAAATGGTGAATTAGATTAAAAAATTACTTTGTACTGATCAACTGATGTTAATACTGCTTCTCCTGAACTTGGAATACCTATCATAAAGTTACATGCAGACTGAGGAGACCCCTCTGTTACAGAAAATACAGAACAGAACAAAACAAAAGGCTAGAGCTGGGAAACCGTAGCCAAGTCCCAAAGCTGTACTTGAGAGTTTCCTTTCCTTGAGGAGGGAGGGCAGGCAGTTGTCTTTCAGAGACCTGGGAGGCTCCACCTGCAGCACTAACTCTGTCCAGAAACATCAGTAGTGGGATCAGCTCCTGCAGAGCCCGTCTGTGCACGCTTGATGTAAAGGTTCAGCAGCTTCATCTGCGGATCAAAGCGACATGCACCATTTGAACAAGCTGCTCTCATTATAACAATGCTTCCTAGGGAACCCTATCTGTATGAAGGAGACATGCTCAGAGACAGGCTTGTGTAGCTGCCATGCTGTCCTCAAACTGCCTGTGTGCCTGATGATGACGCCATCGCCTGACCCTCTGGGTTCCATCTAGTTTACAGGTGTGCACCACGATGCTCAGTTTGTGTGATCCTGGGGTCTGAATGCAGGGCTTCAAGCACGTTAGGCAAGCAATCTACAACTGAGTTGCCTGCCTTAACCCTATGTCTATTTTTATTTAGTCTTTTTGCAACTTAGAATATAAGTCTGATCAGAGTAATGACAATTGTTAGGGTCTGGGGAAACTCTAAATGAGGGTAAATGTCTGCAGCTAGCTGTCCTTGGCTATGATCCAGCCTCTGTACTTCCATCTCATCCTGTAGACCAGAACAAGTTCCAAAGCTCTGGGAGTATTAATACAATAAGACACATAACCTTACATTTTTTTAAGTCTTAAGAATGAACCAGAAAATTTTAGTTTAAGATACAAAGTCAAAGCTGCATGTTAACCTGGATCACAGTAAAACCACAGAAGGAGCTAGGGGAGTGGTGGCTCACACCTGTAGGCCAGCACTTAAAGAGGACAACATGACCACTGCAAACCCAAGGGCAGCTTGCATTGGGAGTCTGACCACTGAAGACTTGCTCTTCTCACTGATCCCCCAAACAGAACAAAAGAATAAGGCTGGAGAGAAGAGGAGTGGAGTGTTTGATCATTTGTCTGCTTTTGGAAACAGGGTCTTGAGCTGTAGTTTAGCCTGGCCTGTAATTTGCTATGTAGCCTAGACTGGCCTATAAGTTTCAAGTCTCAGAACTTGAAAGTGAAAGCCATGATCCACAGGAAGTAAAGCAGCTGCAGAACTGCAGACAATAGTTTAATAAGACATACTGAGAGCCAGCAGTCCGAGATCCACACAAAACATTCCAAGGGCTCTGGTTGGGTGCAGAGGGGTAGGCAGCAACGTGTGCTCAGCCACACCAGGCTGATGTGCATAGGCACAACCACAAAGTGGCTTCTAGAGAGATCTGTAAAGCCTAGCAACCACTTAGCAGTGAAGAAAATGTGGGTGGTGTGACAGATACAGAAGATAACTGGGGGGCTACCTTAAAAAGGATGCAAAATTGAAACACAAAGATAGGAGCGAGTAGAAAAAGGAGAGAATTTGCTTTTCTGAATTCTAATCATGAGACAGTTGGTAAAAATTCTGCTCAGAGCAGGGCAGTGGTGGTACACGCCTTTAATCCCAGCACTCGGGAGGCAGAGGCAAGAGGATCTCTGAGTTCGAGGCCAGCCTGGTCTACAGAGTGAGTTCCAGGACAGCCAGGGCTACACAGAGAAACTCTGTCTCGAAAAACAAAAAAAAAAAAACAAAAAAAAAAAAAAGAAAAAAAAATTCTGCTCAGAAATACTAATGGATACAAACGGTAAGTGCAAAGGGCATTCTTGTGTAAGAGATGTGGTCTGCTGGATCACAAAGAGACTATGGAGGTGGACTTGGGTACTCTATGGGTTGTGTCGGACACTTTGGAGGTAAGAGGTAATTTTGGCCGTGGTGGAATTTTCAGTGGGACAGGAAGCTACAGTTATGAAGGTGGCAGCACGGGTACTGTAGGAGAGGTGATGGTGGCCACTATTGCAGTGGTCCTGGTTATAGGAGTAGGGGTGGCTACGGTAGTGAAGGACATTGGAGTTCTGGTTGGTGGTGGGAACACTAATCAGTCTCGAAAACATAATGGCCAACAGCTGTTAAACCATGGGCCATGCTGGGGGCAGTGTTGGTGGGGACACTCTGGTAGTTTCTTCTGTGGTCGATATGGTAGAAGGTTTAAAAAACAGCAAAGTTCTTGGCCAGAGAGAGGCTCTTCAGGGTAAGGCAGGTGGCTTTGAGATAGTCCTCCCACATAGGAGATGTTATGAAGATCTGTCACAGATGCAGGCACGGACCATATCAACAACACTATGGTTGCAGCAGGAAGCCGATGCAGCAACCTCAAATGCACAGTACAGCTACCGACCACTCAGGTTCAGAATCCTGAGGTCTTTCGTGGAAGGCTCTTCTTTCCTCCCTTTGTCAGGCATACTGCCTGTGTGTGGCAGTGGTATCAGAAATAAATGAGAAATGAACTTGATGTGGTGGTGCACCCCTTTAACACCAGCACTCGGAGGCAGAGGCAGGTGGATTTCTGAGTTCCAGATCAGTCTGAGTTACACTGTGAGACTCCATCTCAGAAAACAAATAAACCAAGAAAGCCCCCCAAAACAAAAACAAACTAACCAAAATTAAGAAACTAAAAGCTTCAAGTATTGTACATTTTGGAGATATAAAGTAATTTGTGAATAACTACAACAATCGGGACTTGAGTGTGGCGGCGGGAGTCTGTCAGCTGTCACACCTCCACAGTAGCCTCTCAACCATCCCCATGTCTGTTGGTGTCGGTAACTGTAGTAACTTGAAGAGCAGAAAGAGCAAAAGGCAGCTAGAAAAATAAAGGCAAATGGAAGCACAGAGACGTTTGAGAGCTGGGGGAGAGGTTTATCATGGAACATGCCAAGAGAACTAAGCTTCCAGAGTGTCAGGGCGGCTACCTCGAGAGCTCAGGGCTACTTACTTTACTACCAGTGAGTTGACTGAGATGTGGCTTTAGTTCATCACCAATCACCGCATGGACAGCCACCAGGCAGAAGACACAAGCTTTCCGGACACTGCTTTCTGAATTATCATAACCCTGGGGAAGAGAGGTCATGTTAGTGTCTTTGCCAGTTTAGGACAGCCACCCAGAAGGAAGAGAGCAGGTGAATTCTCACCTGCATCAACTTTCCACCCTTCGGGCAAGGAGTGGTCCAGCTTTCCTCTCTATCCCACCTCACACCTCACCAACTGCCAGCATTCTTATCACGTTCTTTCTTTAGAAACTGCAGGGCTGCATCTGCCCCTTTCCCAACCCACTTTGCATGTATCTCCAGAGAACCTTCTTAGCATTAGCTCTGGAGCAGTGAAGACCTCATCTAGTAAGAAGCTATCAGATGTTTGGCAGTCAAGGCCTTCCTGTAATCTAGGCCCAGCATACATGCTAAATCAATCAATCTCTCTCTCTCTCCCTCTCTCCTCTCCCCTCCCCCCTCTGTCTCCAGGGTTTCTCTGTGTAGCCCTGGCTGTCCTGGAACTCACTCTGTAGACCAGGCTGGCCTTGAACTCAGAGATCCACATGCCTCTGCCTCCTGAGCACTGAGATTAAAGGGATGTGCCACCACTGCCCAGTTTGCTGCACAAATAAATTACCTTCACAAACAGATTCGGTCAATGTACTTCCCTTATGCTTGGGTACACCCTTATTCTCTCCCAGAGTCTACAGAAATCCTATTCATAAACATGAAATCAATTGTCTAAATATTTATGTACAGATATTATGTACACCTATTTCATGAAAGCATCTCCTGTCAATAAAAAAGCTATTGGCCAATGAGCTGAGGCAGTATTAGAAGATAGGAAAGGGGCTGGAGAGATGGCTCAGCGGTTAAGAGCACCGACTGCTCCTCCAGAGGTCCTGCGTTCAATTCCCAGCAACCACATGGTGGCTCACAACCATCTGTGATGGGATCCGATGCTCTTTTCTGGTGTGTCTGAAGACAGCTACATAAAAAAAATTAATAAATCTTTAAAACAAAAAAAAGAAGAAGACGGGACGTTGGAGAGGCAGGGGTGAGATGTGTGTATGTGTTCTGAGTTTGGGTGAGCCATGGGAGATTCACCCCAGACACAGAAGACAATCTTATAAAACTGAGGACCAGGTAACCAGCCACATGGCCTGGCTTAGAATAGAATAAATGGGTAATTAAGTTGTGAGCTAGTTGGGGAAGAAGCAAAGCTTCTGGCCTAGGCATTTATTCATGAAGTATTAAATCTCATGGGTGGGCAAAACAGGAGGCATTAACTACATATATATGAACAGTTTACCAAGCGGCGAGTCCATCTCTACTAAAGTCATGATATTATCTAAAATGACTGCACAACATCTCAGACAATATCCTTAAAAGAAATTCTTCATAATAAAAGGCATAACTATTATATAATTATGAATTAATTTTATCCATTTAGCACAACTCTAGTTTCACTCTCTACAGTATTGTAAATTTAGGTTTTCTGTGAGCGAACGCAGGGCCACTGAGCGGCACTCCCAAGCCTAAACGGTAAGTTTAATTCTTCCAACCACCTCTTACCAGTTGACTTTCCAACTCTAAGTAACCCTCAGATCGAACTGTATTTGATTCGAACACGGAAGGGCTTGCTCTGTGGTGAGCAGGCTAGCAATGCTCCGTGTCCAGTGAGAGATAAAGGACCCTTCCAGAGGGGCTACTGAGCTCCACGGTCAGGAGAGAGCTGGATGGAAAAGTATGCTCAGAAAATACTCTGCAAAGAAATAAGTGGGACGCTAAAGGAGGAGGAAGCCAGTTGGGACCCTGGAGTAGTTGGAGCGGGGGTGAAGTTCAGCTGGGGCTGTGCTTGTCTAGGTCACACAAGACCTTGGCTTTGATGCCCAGCACTGCAAAAAACAGTAGTGGCACCTGACTTTCATCTCAGGACCCAGGGGGCAAAGGGCAGAAGGATCACAAGTTCAAGGTCACCTTAAACTCTATAGCAAGTTCAAGGCCAGTGTGGACTATATGAAATTCAATCTCAAAAAGTAAGGACAAGGTGCTAGAGAGATGGCTGAGTGCTTAAGAGAACCAGCAAAGGACCTGAGTTCAGTTGTCAGCCCCACATTGCTGTCTCAGAGCCATCTATAACTCCAGTTCCAGAGGATCTGATGCCCTCTTTTGGCATCTGTAGGCACTACATGTATGATGGACAGAGATACATACAGGCAAAAAACCCCCCAAAACAAAAAACCTACTCACACACATAAAATAAAAATAAAATTTCAAAAATAAAATTTCCAAGGGACAAAAAGAAATAAAAGCTGAACATACCAGAGAGAAGCACATGACTTCATAGTGAAATAGCCAAGTGTTTCCTATGTATGAAATGATGGTACATGACTTTAACCCCAGGACTTGGGAGCCTAAAGCAGGCAGATCTCTGAGTTCCTGGCTGGCCTGACACATACAGTGAGTTCTAGGTCAGCCAGAGATATATAGTAAGATCCTCTTTCAAAAGTCAAAACAAAACCACATGCAGTAGTAGGAAGAGGAGGTAGGCAGGGCCAGCTGGGGAGCTGCATGAGATGAGGTAGGGTTTATTCTGGTTGGGGAACCTATGAAGGAACTTCAGAGGAGGCGTGGCGTTAGAGCCGTATTCAGGAAGTCTAGCTCTGTGACCAGTTAATCCGCTTTTTATTGGTGTCCTGCTGCTGTGTAACAGTCAACATATACCTCAAACTCCTTGTCTGAAGGCCTTCGCATGCTAGTCTGTCTCCAACTCACTTTGTCATCTCCAGTTCCTGTCTGTGCCTCTCCCACTGATGAGCACCTATGATGGCAGCTGGAGAGCAGTGGAAAAATCCAGGGTTGCTTCACCCTCAGCACACCTCACTTGTCCCATTTGCAGACAGTACTCATAAAAGGCAGCACCCATAAGTTACAAACAGTAGAACCTGGCATCTTTAGGGCCACCACTCAAACTATGACACCACTTGTCTATTTCTCTTTTTTATTTAAAAAAATAATTTTTACTTTTATTTTATGTATATGGTATTTTATCTGCACGTGTAACACTTGCATGCTTAACCAGTAGAAACTAGAAGAGGGCTCTGAATCCCCTGGTGCTGCTGTTAAAGAGATGGCTGTGAGAACCACGGCTCCAGCCCCACATTTCCATTCCTGTTTTGTTGAGACAGTTTTAGCACACCTCCTATACTGGCCTTGAACTCAAGACCCCCTTCTTTTTAGCTTCTTAAGTTTGGGATTACAGATAAATGCCACTACATCTGGTTCCTCTAGCCATTTTTCCTGGGCTTCTTTTGTTTTCTACATATATATTTTAAATTAATTAATAAATAACATTTTTTTGAGCTAAGGCTTCTCTGTGTAGCTGTGGTTGTCCTCGAATTCACTCTGTAGACCAGGCTGTCCTGGAATCTGCCAGCCTCTGCCTCCTAAATGCTGGGATTAAAGGTGTGCACTACCATGGCCCATAAATCCTGTTGTTGAGACAGAGTTTCACTTACAGCTCTGGCTGTCCCGGCACTATGTAGAACACGTTGGCCTCAAAGAGATCAATCTGCCTCCTGAGTACTGGGATTAAAGGCACATACCACCAACCCAGTGTCTTTTGTTTTAGTTTTGAGACAGTCTATGTAGTTGAGGCCATTCTGAAAATTACTATGTAACTTAGGAGGGCCTTGAACTCCTGATCCACCAGAGAGATGGTTCTGCATTAGCTATTCTTCCAGAGGAGTTCTATCTGATTCCCAGCACTGTCTGCAATTCTGACTCTAGGAGACTCAATACTCTCTTCTGGCCTCTTCGAACACTGCACCCATGGGATATACATACACACATGCAACCAAAGCACCCATACACAGCTTAAAAAAAAAAAAAAAAGGCCCCCAGCCCACGGTTGCTGTGTCTGAGTTGTTTATCCCCTGCGTTTGTGTAGATGAAGAAGCGAGCAGAAGAGCTGTGCACCTTGGCTTCGTCCAGCTGTCACCATGCAGCAGCATGTGCAGTCTCTCTTCCTGTCCCCTAGGTGTAACTCCTGGGTGGTGAGAAGTACATGCTGTCACTTCACCATTCTCTCCTCTTGGGGAAAGATGCAGGTGAACAGCAGGTCTCTAAGTTTACACTAACTTAAACCCAGTTGTGAAGGCGACAGTTCAGTGGGTAAGGACATCTGCTGCCAAGCCTGACAACCTGAGTTCTATCCCTGAGACCCAGTGGTGGAAGCAGAGAACTGATTCTTTCAGGCTGGTTTCTGACCTCTGTAATGTGTACCTGGCATGTAATAAAAATTAAAACATTTGGGGTGGTGGTGCTGAGGAAATACATAGACCTGTCAATGCCAAGTAAACTGCTTTACCACGGAACTAAAGCTCCAGGCCTACGTGAACTTTTTGAGGACTCACAGAATGGCTTTCTATGAGCTCACCACCTGGCACCTGTGTTGGTAATATGCCATGGTTGCAATTTCTGTACCTCACTACACTAGCTGCTTCTTATTAATTTGATTGTAGCTCTGTATAGGAGGGGGTGTCTCCTGTGGTTTTTAAATGCTTATTTATTACTGGGTGTGGATGTGTGTGCATGCGTGTGAGGGTACAAATGCCACAGCATGCATGTGGAGGTCAGGGGGCAAGGTTCTAGAGCAGGGTCTCTTCTTCCACTCTGACGGGGCTCTCCTGCTTGTGCCTTACACACGGAGTCATTTTACCAGCACTTCACTGTGGGTTGGTGATTGGTTTGTTCCTTGCTTCCTTCCTCAGTTTACTTTTATTTCTAATTCTGTGGATATCTGTGTGTCTAAGTAGGAGTTTGTATACATGAGTGCAGTCCCTGCCGAGGCCAGAGAGTACTGGGTCCTCCGGGAGCTGGAGTTACAGGTGGTTGTGACCCACCTTATATGGGTGCTGAGAACTGAATTTGGGTTCTCTTCAAGAGGGGCTGGAGAGATGAGATGGCTTAGTGGTTAAGAGCACTGGTTGCTTTTCCAGAAGACCTGGGTCCTGTTTTCAGCATGCACACATGATACCTTGCAACCATCTAAAACACCAGTTACTGCGGCTCTGAGGCCTCCGGCTTCCACAGACAATAGCATGCATGTGGTACACAAATGAATGCAATCACAGGACACCTTTAATTATTTAATAATAATTAAAGAGAGAGTGTGTGTATGGGGGTGGTAAGGGAAGCAGTGTACTGTTATAACCACTGAGCCCTCTCTCTAGCTTCCCCACCCCCACTGTGTTTTGATGAGTATCTCCATAAAGGCCAATGAGAGCCAACTTTCTCACTTGTTCGATGGCTGTTTTACTTGTGAATCTTGTTTGGCGAAATGTCCTAAAAGCCTTTGCTCATTAAAAACATTCTCTTGTTGTTGTTGTTAATTAAAATATGCCTTTACATATGTCCTGATTGTTATCAGATACTATTTATAATTTTTTCTCCCATTCTATTGTTGTTGTTTTTGTTTTTTTTTTTTTTGAGTCTCACGGTTTCTCTGTGTAGCCCTGGCTGTCCTGGAAGCCTGTAGACCCGGCTGGCCTCAAACTCAGAGATCTGCCTGCCTCTGCCTCTTGGTGCTAGGGTTAAACACATGTGCTACCACCGACTAGCTAATTCTCCCATTCCCTGGTCTTCTCAGTTTTCCTGGCTGGCTTGGAACTCATGGAGATGAGCATAATTCCACCTCCCAAGTTTTGGGGTTTAAAGGCATGCACTACCGTATCTGTCCATTTTCACTCCCCCCCACCCCCCGAATATGCAATCCTACTACTCTGGGGGATATTTTTGGGTGAAACAGAGCCAGATACTATAGACTGCTCTGTTCTAGCCCTACTACCGATATACTCTAGTTTTAAATCCTGCCTCACAAAACCACGAGCAAACAAACGAGGGAGCCTGGAGCTACTGAAGCTCTCGGTTAACATCTGTCCATCTCAAGGCTTCACTGAAGAACTGTTACTTCAGCATTCATTATGTATGAAGTATACATACTATGTACATGCTGTGCTTACAACCAAAGCATACACAGCCATGCACAAACATAGTGAGCAATAAAGCTCAGGGCAAAGTAAAAAATAAAATACTATAAATTACCCACTGTCTTTACAAAGACTCAATATACGTACTATGTAATATTGTTCAGCTGCTAAAAATTATATTTTAGAATATTAACAAAGTTTTACAGTATGTGGCTATGTTGCAAAATATCCCTTTTTTGCTAAAATGTTTACATGCTTGGGATAAGAGACAAGGTCACTGTCACAGCACTCCTATGATGCTAATTGATATAACCACCTTCAAGATAGATGTGGTAATAGATTTCTGTTGGTAGATGTACACAAGGACTCTAACAGTTACAGTAATAAAAAGCAGGGAAAAAAGCAGATCCCAAACATTTAGTTCGGATAAACAAATGTACCTTCCTAAACAATGGAGTGAAAATCTGACATAAAGTTAATGAACCCACAAAATATTATGGTTTTTACATATAGGGAAAATCTATAATAATTAAGTTCAGAGACAACAGAACAGAGATCACTGGGGCCTGGGAGGGAGGTTAGGAGGACTGTATCTTATTCCTTAGTGGGTACGGAATGATGGGAAAGCTCTGACCATCGGCAGTAGTGACGGTGACGTGGCACGACAGTATGTATGTACTGAACAACATCAAGTGTGCACTTCAGAGATCGCTAAGAAGTACCTTTCACGGTACATATTTTGTACCACACATAAACCGACCTACATATACCCACAATGCAACATCTGTCTTGACGGTTGGAGACTTGACTGTGCAACTAGTGTTGCTTGAAACCCGTGTAAAATAACTGAGGCCCACACGCATCCTGGCTTACTTCTCCAAGCCTCGCAGCTTACCTGTATTAGACCTGGCATAATCTCTGGTAAGAGCATGTTAAGGGTCTCCTTGGATACTCTCTCTATCACTTTTGTTTGCATTTTGATTGCAGCCAGATTAATTGGGTAGTCAGCAGTTTGTATGATGGGGCAAAGCACTTTGATGCACTGCTCTGGACTAATGGAAGTAGCCAACACAGAGGCAGCTTCCTCAGCAGACCTCACCACCTGCAACAAAAGGGAAAGCCAGCTAGGAAAACAATATAAATCCTAAGCACAAATTTCATTAAGCATTTAATATGACTTGATACTTTGGGTTTGCATTGAAAATATTGCAGAAACAAAAGAATACAGGAAAGGAGGTCTGATCAGACTAGTAACTGCCAGGGGCTGTCAGTACTGGGCTCTGCTGTCAGTCTCTCTCCTTTCCAGTTCTTTCACTGTTGGTAAAAATAGTTTCATGATTTTATGCATTTATTTACTTTGCTTTGTTTCATGCAGGGCACACTTACATGCAGGGCAATAATGATGAGCAGGACCCACTGTGGTGTGTAGGGAAAGACAATGTTCTAGACTGAAGTAAGGCCAGAGCTTTACACTGCTCACACGAAGGCTGTTCCTCTTACCCTACTGAGTAACCATGGGAGAGAGACCCGGAAGGTCTTTAGGTGATTCACACTCAAAAATGACAATCTATTATTTTCTTCTGTTATTTAAACAGCAAATTCTTATTGCTATGTGGAAGTGTAGGCTGGTGACTCTAACCATGGACATATTTGATGGGAATGGTCTTGGTCTCCATGCATTACATGTGATAGAGCATATGCTCACAATTGTGCATGTGGAGGCCAGAGCTGGTGTCATTCCACTGAAGTCACCCATCCTATTCCAAAATAAAAATTTAAATTATATTGTCCTGTGAGCGTGTGTGTGTGTGCATATGCCTGGGTATATACAGAAGTCTGAGGACAATCTGCAAGAGTTGGTTCTGTCCTTTTATTGTGTGTGTCATGTTATATGCCTTGGCAGCAAGTGTCTTGATCTTGCCAGTCCCCAGGTTATTTCTTCAGATCACTAGCATGAGATATGCCAGTTCTGCTAGGTCAGCTCGTCAGCAGCCTTGGGGAGGGACTCGTCTCCACCAACCCACCTGGAGTAGACTTACACCACCACACTCAGCTTTTCTTCCTTTTTCTTCTTCTGTGGGTTCTGGGCTTTAAACTGAGGCTCTCATCCTTGTGCAATAAACGCTCTGCTGACTGACTCCACTTCCTAGCCCTATGTTCACATCTTAATCAAGCACTTTATCAAATATCAGGGATTTACACAGGAAATGATTGAGCAGGGCACTGTTACCTGGAAATGTCCGCTCACACGGGCAATTCCAGTGCTTACAAAGACTGAGATGGGGTGGAGTGGGACAGGGTGGGAACGGGTGGAAGAGAGGTTTGCTTTGAGGTCAGCTAGATTACAAAGTGAGCTTCAGACAAAACCAAGGTACACAAGAAGACAGTTCAGTAGGTAGAGGTGCTTTCCACACAAGCCTGGTGGTCTGAGTTCAATTCCCAGAAGACACATAAAGGTGAAAGGAAAGAACTGACATGCTCACACACATCAACATGCACACATACACAATAAATAAAATTAACCCCTCCCCTCACCAGAGGACTTTCTGGGAAGTGCTTACATGGTTCACATGACACCATCACAATAATCGACAGTAACTGAACCTGCTGGTCACTCACCTCTTTGTGAGGATCTTTATGTGCTTCCAATGTTTTCATGACAGTTAGCTCTGCATAGTTTTTGAATCTTGCTGGTTGATGCCTTAAGATTTCTTTTAAAACTTTTAATGCCAAGGCCCGGATTGTAGGCTAAGAGGAAACATTTAAATGACTTTAATATTTTGGACGGTACGAAATCTTTCCACATTTTCAGTTTCTATAGGCACGTTACGACTGGGGGGAGGGACGCTCTATAACATATGCAGTACACAGCGTGCCATCTGTGTTGAAAACTTTTTCATCACTCTTGCTTTTGTTACTGTATTCGGGGAAACAGGGTGGGCTTAAAGTTGCAGTGTAGCCTAGCCTGGCCCTAGAGTTGTAATCCTGCTGCCTCCACCTCCAGAGTGTGGAGATTATAGGCATTTGCTCCTCCACCCATATTTTATTTTTAATTATAAGTCTGTTTCTGTACATGTGAGTGCAGGTGTTTTCAGAGGCTAGAGGCAGAGGAGCTTCTGGAGCTGGAGTCATAGCTGGTTGTGAGTGGCCCAGTGCTGGAGTTTGGCCTTCACCATAGGTCTTCTTCAAGAGCAGTAGGCACTCTTACCTGCTTAGCCAACACTCCAGCCCCATATGCAGATTAAAAAAAAAAAAAAAGATTTTAGTCTTTTGAGACTTCAAACCTTATTATCAGACATTGAGGGGAAAAACAAAACAACACAGGCCAGGCAGGTTAGAATGGTGGAAGGAGGAAGGTGGAGAGGAGAGAAGCCCATGGCTTCTCAGTGAGGCACCAAGAGAGACAGAAAGGGGGAAAGACAAAGTTTTATGCTTTATAAGCTAAACTTCAGGAAAGTCCAGGCTCTGCAACGAAGCCCTGCAAACGCTGCAGGGTCTCACCCTGACACCCAGGTGCTCTTGAACCTGCAGTGATTCCTCTGCCTCAGCCGTCTAAGTGCTCAGCTTTATTATGTTTAAAATATGTAAAGGAATAACATTTGACTATGAAGGAACTCTTATGACTGAAAACATACTTAAATATGTACAACAGGTAATCTTTATGTTTCTGTGGGAAATAGCTACTATATCTCCTTTTAATTACCGGGAACTTCCTAAAAATGTTTGAAAGAAACAGAACTTGAGAGTGAGAATGACGGCAGAGACCAGCAGCAGAGTGTCACTGCATCGCTCCATCGCTGCATCACTGCATAGCTCCATCAGTCTGTCACCCTATCAATCCATCATTCATTCCATCAGTCCACCAGTCCATCAGTCTATCAGTCCATCATTCATTCCATCACGCTATCATTCATCCTATCACTCCATCATTCTATCAGTCCATCACTCATTCCATCACTCCATCATTCCATCAGTGTGTACAGGCTGATCAACAGGTTAGCCAGGCAACAAGCAAGGGCTAGAAAGGCCCTGTGCGCAATTCCTAGTCCTCCATCCACGAAAGCCAAATAAAAATAAATGCATAAATACTCAGCAGGGAAGAATATAGTTAATATAGCCTGCAATTTACCTCTTTATCCCCAAGAGTCTCCAACAATAACAATAATATTGTTTTGAAGTGTTCATCCCAAACACTGAAAGATTCTTCCTGGGTTAGCTTCATGAGTTCATACAGGGCAATTTTTCTTTCTTCTATACGTTCATTATGGTTAGACAGCTCCTTCAACAACTCTGCAACTAGGTCAGAATGGTCTAAGGAAAGATCTGTCAAAAGGATATAATATGAATTTTGTAATTGTATGGCTGACTCTGAGGTACGGAGACAATTACTTTAGAACACAAGGAAATAAGCACAATCAACATTGGTTGCAAAAGAGATGAGAACAAACATTAATTTTCAGTTGCCGTCCTTGCATCAGCAATCTACTTTATACATTTTCAACTACAAAAACACTTGAGTCCACCAGTACCCATCCCCCAGACCTCAGCGAGTGAGTATCACTGCTATGGCCCCCTCTTCACCCTTCTGCACCATCTCCTTGTAATGTTGTTGAGTGAGCACTTCCTGCCAGGAGGCTGTGTGTCTGGACGTTCCACTTTCAGTGATTTAAGTGGTTAGGACTTGATAACTGTAAGCTTCACCAGCAATCCTTCACCGTGGGCTGACCCCATTCATGGCTGCTTCTGAAGTAACTAGTTTAGGAGTCAAAAATGTTCATAATCTAATCATATTACTCCTTCCATGGGTCAGAATGCTCAGCAAAGAGTAACTTCATCAATTAGAGCTATTTTCTTTGTTCTAAAATATTTTTTAAAGAAAACAGTCAAAATAAAGGTTTTATTTTTAACTTATTTTTAGTCCTCCCTTCGATCTGTTCATCCGAGACATGGTCTTCCTAAGTAGTTCTGGCTGTCCTGGATCTCATCACAGAGACTGAACTCAAGAAATCCATCTGCCTCAGCCTCATGACTGGTGGAACTAAAGGCACACACCACCCCACCTGGCCAATGTAATTTTCTTTATGTTTCAGAGTCACACTGAGACCAACTGAGACTCAAAGAGGAGCTGGGTTAGTACCAATTTTTATTTATGGGTATATGTATCTCCCTCTCCCTCTCCCTCCCCCCCTCTGTGTGTGCCACATGTGTGCAATGCCTTCAGAGGAAAGAAGAAGGCATCAGATTCCCTGGAGCTGGAGCTACAGGGAATTTTGAGTTGTCTGATCTAGGTATCAGGAACCAAACTTGGGTCCTTAGCAAGAGAAGTCAGTGAGTGTTCTTCACAGATGCGTCTCCAGTCTCAGCAAAGCATTTTGATTTGTTTTTGCTTTTTTATACTTAGTGCCAGAATCTTCATAGGCATGTATCACTATGCTTAGTTCATGTCTTTTCAAAAAGGTATTATTTTGTGTGCGCGTGCGTATGCCATAGCATATATGTAGGTAAGTCAGAGGAGAACTTGTAGGAGTCAGTTTTCTCCTTGTATCATGTGGGATCGAAAGATTAAACTTAGGCCATCAGACTTGGAGGCGAACGCCTTTACCTGCTAAGCCTCATGTCTGGCCCTGAGAGGAGAATTTCTAGCTTATCATAGGTCATGTAGCACTGGAACTCTTATTTTTTTCCTTTTCTTAAAATTTTATTTCATTTATGTGTGAGGGTTTTGACAGAATGTGTGCAAGTGTACCATGTGCATGCTTGGTACTCACAAAGGACAGAAGAGCGTGTCAGATGCCCTGGAATTGTAACAATGAATGGTTATGAACCACCAAATAACTGAATTCAAGTTCTCTGCAAGAGTTACAAGTATTCTTAGCATCCTCCAGCCCAGTATTAGAAATCGCTAAAGAAAGTAATGTGGACTCATCAGAGTCAGCCTGGGCTGAAGAGATGGCTTAGTAGTTAAGAACACTGGCACCTTATAACTGCCTGGAACTCCAGCTGCAGGGGAACTGGCACCCTCAAAAATCCAATTCCTTATCAGCAAGGAGAAACTTTAACAGTCCGTGCTTTGTCATGTTTCACGTATCCTGGCTGTGCCTTACTCTTTACCGTGATCAGAGGACAAGTGTACAATTACAGCTATCTTTTTCCAGAGGAGACAAGGAACATTTACTTAAGAGAATAGTAACTATCCAATCGGGCTATGCAGATTAGGAACCATTAGACCTTCAGACCGAGGCCAAGTTCACCTAACTTCATAGAGTATAAATAAATACCCACAAGTGAGGTGAATATATTGTCAGTTTGAGGAGATTTGGAATCACAATGGAAACATGCATTTGGGTCCTGAGAAACTTAGATGAAAGATAAGATCCAGTCTCAATATGGGAGCACAGTCCATGGGCTAGAGCTCCAAACAAGGAGAAAGTGAGCTAAGCTCAGCACTCATGGGGTCCTGACTATGGATGCCATATGAGCAGCTGCCTCCTGTTCTCTCTACCACGACTTTGTAGTCACGATGCTCGTGTTCTGAAACTGTAGGCCTCCTGAAGGAGTGGTTGTTAAACATTTTGTCTCAGTAACAACGAATACACATTCCCATTCCCCAGATCTGGATGTTTAAAAGAGTTATAATAAAAGAGCAAAGACATCCCCTTGTTTCACACCAGTCCTCCAAAATGCACTGTAACCCATAATATACCGTCAGGAAATTGGTCGGCGTCATCATCAAACATGGCTTCCTTGAGGGCAGACTTGTTGAATGGACCGATGCCATCTGAGTAGTTATATGGATTATAGTCACGGGAGCGTGGAGAGGAGTGGAGCGGCATTGGGTGGAGCAAGGAAGCTTTATTATCAAGAGCTGTCTGGCTGGAGTCAGTGGCATCACCTCCTGCTCTTGGATCTGAAATCCCGGGACCACCACATATCTATTGACAGGAAGAGGAAGGTAGAGAAAGTTAGCTCATTACTAAATACCTTTGTAATATTCTAAAAATATGTTTCTTGGCAGCTGAAGAGATGACTTAGAGTTTCCTGCTCTTCCGGAGGTTCTGAGTTCAATTCCCAGCCCCTAAAGTAGGTGACTTATAACCACCCATAAACCCTAGTTTTAGGAGATTCAATGCCCTTTGTAGGCACCCCCACAGGGAATACATTCACACACACATACATGAATAAATATGAATAAGATAAAACTAATTTTAAAAACAAAACAAAATAAATGATGTTTCCTGTCTTAGTCAGGGTTTCTACTCCCGCACAAACATCATGACCAAGAAGCAAATTGGGAAGTAAAGGGTTTATTCAGCTTACACTTCCACATTGCTGTTCATCACCAGAAGAAGTCAGGACTGGAACTCAAGCAGGTCAGAGAACAGGAGCTGATGCAGAGGCCATGGAGGGATGTTCCTTACTGGCTTGCTTACCCTGGTTTGCTCGGCCTGCTTTCTTATAGAACCCAGGACTACCAGCCCAGAGATGGTACCACCCACAAGGGGCCCTCCCCCCTTGATCACTAATTGAGAAAATTCCTTACAGCTGGATCTCATGGAGGCATTTTCTCAACTGAAGCTCCTTTCTCTGTGATAACTCCAGCTTGTGTCAAGTTGACACACAAAACCAGCCAGTACATTTCCCTTATGTTCAAGAGGCTGTTTAAGAAAGGTAATCACAGGGGCTGGAGAGATGGCTCAAAGGTTAGGAGCACTGACTGCTCCTCCAGAGATCCTGAGTTCAATTCTCAGGAACCACATGGTGGCTCTGATGCCCTCTTCTGGTGTGCAGGTATATATATGCAGATAGAGAACTCATACATTAAGAAAAAAAAGACAAACAAAACCACAAAACACCAGGAAAAAAAAAAAAAAGGACAAAGGTAACAACAGGACAACAGGACTAGAAACTGGCTCGGTAGATAAGAGTCCTCACGACTCTTGCAGAGACTCAGGTTCAGTTCGCTGTAGCCACAGAGCAGCTCACAACCATCTAATATTAGTTTCAGGGGATCAGATGCCTCTTCTGGCCTACATGGCATCAAGAGTGCATGCATATGGTGCACACACATGCAGGCAAAAACACTCATACATTTAAACAAACAAACCTTTATTTAAAAAAAAAAAAAAAAAAGAAAGAAAGAAAATTAAGGGCATAGAAAAATGGCTCAATGGTTAAGAACTCAGGCTGGAAGACCCGGGTTCAGTTCTCAGCACCCACATGGTGCCTCACAACTATCTGTAACTCCTGGTCCAGGGAGATATGATACCCACTTCCGGCCTCTGCAAGTACACAGGCTTCTATGTAGACAAAACACCCATACATATAAAATAAAAATAAAAAGTTAAAAAAAAACAAGCAAAGGAAACAATAATTTAAAAAGAAATTAATGACTACCAGCATGGGTTACAATATGTATATTCAAATACATTGTAAAAATGTGTAACACAATGTATATTCAAAATGAGAAAGTTTAAAGAAGCTACAGCTGAGAGGCAAGTAAGCTATCACAAATGTTGCTTGCAATGATGTTATCCTTGTCAATGGTTCAACCAAGTAACATATACACTGAGATTAGCAACAGCTTCTCCATGCCAGCTAAAGATACAAAGTCCTTCATTACTGAAACGTAACTGAGGACATATCTCCACGCTATGAGGGCCAGTGAGGATCCCACAGTGATGGCGTCAGGAAGCCAGAGATCTGCCAGAGCAATGACTCACTGCAATGACCATCTATAAGTGAAGATGTGTAGACAGAGAGATACACTGTGGGACACGCTGTGACACACTACAGCTTCCTTGATAAGATGTTGTCTATGCTTATTTGTGTGTGTTTTGGAGAGGAGGGCAAAGGGCAGATATGAGGGAACAGGGAGATGAGCAGGACTGGGGTGCACGATGGGAAACTAACAAAGAATCAGTAAAAAGCTTTTTCATAATCGCCACACGATACTGCCTTTGAATAATGAACTACTTTAGTAGCATCTTTCAGGTTTTATTTCTATGCCCTTTTCTTCTCAAAGGCCAAGGTTTAAAGGCCAATAATATAACTTTTAGGAGGATGCTAACAGAGTTGAGATACATTAACATCCTTGCCCAAACACCAGTATTAATACAAATATTAGCATCAAAAGTATTATCACCGGGCTGGAGAGATGGCTCAGCGGTTAAGAGCACTGACCACTCTTCCAGAGGTCCTGAGTTCAAATCCCAGCAACCACATGGTAGCTCACAACCATCTGTAATGGGATCTGATGCACTCTTCTGGTGTGTGTCTGAAGACAGCTATGGTGTACTCATATAAATAAAAATAAATAATAGTTTTTTAAAAAAGTATTATCACCAGAAACACAATCATCAGCATCTACAGAGTGACTGCATGCCACACTAGCTTCTGGGAACTCTATTCATACCTTCATCCTTCATGCAGTCCGTGTGCACCCAGTACAAGCCAAGTATTGCTCTTGGCACTACTGGAGGCACCGATTTAGCATTTACTACTGCTGTAGTGACTACATGCAGGTCTAGGATAGAAAACCTCAGACCTGGGTGCTAAGCCTTTCTGTCCACCATTTTTATGGTCCAGGGAAAACCAAGTGAAAGAAAAGGCAGGTGGGGAGTCCTTCAGAGCAGCACAGGCCTTCATGTGCTAAAATGCTGCAGCTCTGTGGCTACTGGGCAACAATATGCTCAACAGGAATGAAGGGACGGCTTACTTTAAAAGAAGTCTAAGCTGCCAGAGGCAGTGATGTACCATAGCAGAGGAAACCAGTTGAGTAATAAATAATACCACACGTCAGACAAGTAGGTTATAACATTCTCTGCTCGGACCACACAAACTGATGATGCAGAGTGCTATTACTACAATTAATACAGGGAGAATATAAACTTCCACTGTGAGACTCGTGGGGTTAAGAAGCATAACCCAGTATGCTCAAGGTCCGGCCAATGATTAACTCATATGCTCTGACCGACCGCATTCTACTCCTGTCTTTCTTCTCTTTTTCTATTTATTTTACCCAGCATAAGATTTCTATTGATTATTTGAGAATTTCACATCAGGTACCCCGATCACACTTACTTCCCAGTTCTCCCAGGTCTATTCCTCCACTTTGGGATCTCTTCCCAGAAAAAAGAAGAATGAAAAATCCATTTTGCATTACCCATATACTCCCTGGATCAGGGTCAAACTCCCAGCGGCCAGCCCCTTAAAGAAACCTGAGCCCTGTGTCTGTGGGCCCCGCAGCCAAGGGCTGTATTGATATCTGTGCTCTGCACTCTTTTATTTCTTAATGCTCCAACTACACTAGCCTTCTTCCAAATCCTCAGCTGGTTGCTAGCTGCCTCTGCATTGGCTAATCAGTTCACTCAATTCTTTTCTCAGGGTTAGTCCAAATGTCATCTGACAGAGGCCTCCATTCCCTGGTTCCAGAGTGTAAAATGCACATTGACGGTCCTCTCTGGCACATTCTGAACCAAAACTCCACAGGAAACATCTTTTTTTTTTATTTTGGTTTGTCGAGACAGGGTTTCTCTGTGTAGCCCTGGCTGTCCTGGAACTCACTCTGTAGACCAGGCTGGCCTCAAACTCAGAAATCCACCTGCCTCTGCCTCCAGAGTGCTGGGATTAAAGGCGTGCGCCACCACTGCCCGGCTCACAGAAAACATCTTTAGTTAGAAATCTAAAAAGAACTCTAGGGCACAGCTCTCTCTTACAGATCGAACATCTAAAACTCAGCAGTATATGGGTGGCTGATATTCAGTAACTACTTGGAGAGTATCTAGCTTCTAAAGAGTTATGTGTGAACACACCAGAAAACAAAGTTTAAAATAAATCAATAACTACGCGCACGTGCGCACGCGCACACACAATTTGGCATGTTAGGCATGATGGTAACAGATGGTAAGAACATGCAAACACTTACTGTGTCACCATCCTCTTTTTTAGAGTCTCTCTTCAGTGGCTCACTCATATCTTCTTGACTTCTGAAGCTGAAATTCTGGATTGCCTCAGTGACACCTCTAAGAGAGCTGTAAATGTCTTCAGAATTCATGTTCTCTGTGTCGTAATCAAATGCACTGTGAAAAAGATAGCATTAATTTTTGCTTGTTTTGTTTGATTTGATTTTTATATCTATGTGTATAAGTGTTCTGCCAGCATGTATGTATGTGTATCATTGTGTGTGTAGGGAGCCCTTGGAGGTCAGAAGATGGCTTCAGATCTCCTGGAACTAGACTTAAGAGATGGATGTGAGGTGTCATGTGGGCGCTGGGACCCAACCCCAGGTCCTCTGTCAACAAGTGCTCTCACCCACAGAGCATCTCTCTAGTTCCTATTTGTCTGATTTTCTTTTTAAAGAGTCTCGCTCTGTAGCCTAGGCTAGTCTTGAACACACTATCTTTCAAAGTGATGTAATTAGAGCTGTAAGCTACTACAGTTGGTTACTAATTTATACTCTTATAATACAACCAGGCTGGATGTGGTGGTCCACACCTGTAATGCCAGCTCTTGGGAAGTAGGAGAGAAGGGCCAAGGGTTCAGGAGTCCTCTACTACACAGCAGGTTGAAGGCAAGCCTGGCTAAACCTGACCCTGCTGAAATAACCACATCTGAGGATACTGTAGGATATTTACAAAGATAAGAATTATCTATTTTTGACATAAGAATTCACTCTGTAACCCAAAGACAGGCCTCAAAGCAAGAGTCTCTTGCCTTGCCTCCAAAGTTCTGAAGTAATAAGCAAATATCACTATAACCAGCTAACTATTTATTTATTCTTAAATTCTGGGGGTGGGGAGGCAGATATACAGGGTTTCTCTGTGTAGCCCTGGCTGACCTGGAACTCACTATGTATACCATGCTAGCCTTGAATTCCCAGAGATTCTCCTACTTTTGTCTGCTGAGTGCTGGGCTTAAAAGCATGGAGCACCATGTCTGGTCTTAAAATAACATTGTGTGTGTGTGTGTTAAAAAACAACTTCTGGAAATTGATTCTTTTCTTCCACCATGTGGATTATGATGACTCAGGCCATTAGACACTTTGCAGAATGAACTTTTTACCTACTGAGTCATCTTGCCAACATGGCCTACTTACACTTTTAAATAAATATTTTTTATAAAGTGGACATTATACAAAATTCAAGTTTCAGCATGTATAAATACAGTTTTACTGGAGCACAGCCATGCTTATGTATGCTGGGACTATCTGTGACTACTTTGGTAGTACAAGAGCAGAACTGAATAAAGATCCCAGAGCACTTGGATGAAAAGCCTATAATGTTTGCCATCTGGCCCTTTATAGAAAGCTTTCCAGTCCTCATAATTAACAAGCAGTAACAGCACTAGTTGAAGAAGCAGCAAATGTAGTTGCTGATGAGTGTCAGTATTCTTAGCACTCAGGAATTCGGGGCAGAGGATCTACAGCCATTCTCTGCCACATGGCCAGTTGGAGGCCAGCAGGAGTAGCCACACATTCTAGAGTCATTGGGAGCAATCCTCCATAGAAAAAAAGGAACTAACTGTACTCCACCTACTTACAGTTGCTGCCTATTCTTCTCAAAAACAAAAGATAAAGGTAAAATGAAAAGGGCAGGGAAGATTTTGAAATAAACGTATCCTAGTACACGCTTGTGGAGGGGTGGGGTACCACAGTATGCCTCTGGAGGTCAGAGGAAGCTCTGG
>JADRCH010000034.1:5567414-5597028 GCA_019843965.1 Rhynchomys soricoides
CTAGTTCTCCCCCTTCACAGTACACAGTGACCTAAGCATTAAACTCACGCTTGTGGCGGGGGTGGGGTACCACAGTATGCCTCTGGAGGTCAGAGGAAGCTCTGGGGACTAGTTCTCTCCCCTCACAGTACACAGTGACCTAAGCATTAAACTCATGCTTGTGGCGGGGGTGGGGTACCACAGTATGCCTCTGGAGGTCAGAGGAAGTTCTGGGGACTAGTTCTCTCCCTTCACAGTACACAGTGACCTAAGCATTAAACTCACGCTTGTGGCGGGGGTGGGGTACCACAGTATGCCTCTGGAGGTCAGAGGAAGCTCTGGGGACTAGTTCTCTCCCTTCACAGTACACAGTGACCTAAGCATTAAACTTAGGTAGCTGTGCTTTACCAAAAAGAGCATTCATCTCCTACATCATCTGAATGGATGAGGCAGAGAACATAAATGAACACTCATCATAATGTTAATGTGATGAATTCTATAATCAAACTCTAAATTCAACCAAGGCTAGAATTTATCCAGCAAAACTGTCACAAATGTATTAAACCATAGGTTAGGTGGTAAGATCTGATACATTTTTCTTTCTTAAACTCTGATTTAACACTCTGTAATTTTAATGGATAATCTGATGAAGCAAGCCATTATATATGACCAATAACAAAACTCAGGCTAGTAATTGTAATAGATGTTTTAAGACTCATTTTACAAAAGGCCACCAAAAGGGTCATGGTGACTACTGACTAATGAATCAAGAATTTAATCTAAGGCCAGCACCCTGTTGGGTGAAGGTGCTTGCCTGTGAGCAAGCCTGGACACCTGTGCTGGACCCCTGGAAGCCACAGTGGAAGAAGGAAAACGGCTCCTGAAGGCTATCTCCTGACCGCTACAGGCATCTTTTGGCCCATGTGTACCTGCACTCACACACCCGATTTAAAAAAAAGGAGAGAGGAACGGGAGATTTTAACCTCAAATATATCCACGTCTGAACTACGTGTGTGAAAATGTTAACTCACATTTTTTCCTAGTAGCACACAGAATACCGCGATGTATTCATGTTACATTTAACTCTTCCCTGTTCTTCTCTTTATGCTTTGTCTAACTCTAAGCTCAAATCCCTGACCTTTCAGAGGTCATCAGTATGCTATCTAATACCATGACACTTGCCATTCATAGTAAGTGGGGTATTGCAAAAGATAGGCACATTTGCAATCTGATCGATCTAACTATGCTCTTTAAGAAGTCAATACCCTTTATCCTATCTGTCACCATTTCAAGGGTCAGACTTCACATACACTTATAGTTGTTTGAATCAGCTCATTTCAAGTCAAGAGAAAGTCTGAGATTATAGTTACTCTGCCATTCCAAGAATGGAGATCGGATAGTCACCTCACCTTGGAGATAACGTATTCTGTGACGTGTTGGTAGGAGAAGTGAGAGGACTGGACCAGTTGGCTGGTGACCGAGGTGCTGGTCTCGTCAAAGGACTCCCCATGGAACTCTGAGGGTGGGCGTAAAAAGAACATCAGCACAGGGGAGTGCGGCAACAAGGCCCATAGAGAAGAGGCACAGGCACGAGAGAACACAGTGGAAGCACCATCCTGGTACGTCAGCATCCGGAACAGCCGTGCTCTTACGGCTGGTTTCTGGGAGAAAATGTGTCTTCATTTGGAAACCTACCCCTTAGTCTCCTCCCTTATCTCCTTACCCGCCCTCCTCTCTATTATTTCCACCCCCCAGTCTCATGTACCCCTGGCTGACCTTGAACTTCTGATCCTCCAGCCTCCACCTTGCAAGTGCGAGGTTACAGATGTGCATCACCATGCCCATTTGTTTTTAACCCAATTTTGTCTCTCAAACATTATAACAACTTTTCTCTCAAGATTTAAACTAGCTTTATTTTCCCCCCCTCTCCTTTTTTGGAGACAGGGTCTCATCATGTAGCCCTAGCTGGCCTGGAACTCAATATACAGACCGGGCTGGCCTCAAACTCACGAAGACCTTTTTGCCTCTACCACCTATAAATTTAAAACAAAACAAAACAAACCAACCAACCAAACAAAAAACCAGACTGATAATTCTATTCCTTTGGAGTCTCTTTCAGAAATGATTTTCCCAAAGACACTGAGGGAGTAAAATCTGTTCGTGTTATTAATATGTCTTTTTCCTTCAATTAACTGCCTCTCCACTTAGGAAGTGCCTCTGACTCACAAGACATTATTCTCAGAGACATTCTGATACAGGGCTAGTGTGCTGTTGGCAGCAAAGGAAAAGAGCACACACACTGGAAACTGCTCAGAGCTACTGCACTGAGGACAGAGGTGAGGCTAACAGAAAGATGGCAAGCCTACCACAGTGAGGCAGGAGTACAGGGCTTCCAGCCAGCGGTCACTGCTAAAGGAAACTAAGTAAACAGATCAGAGTGGGGCCAGGGCTCTGGGATAGTGAGAGCAGGCTGCTTCCCCATCTGTAGTCCTTGAGGGACATCTGTAAGACACTCCTGTACTTGCATATATCCATGCTTCTAATGCAGCTAATTCTAACAGACTAAGTAAAGAGAGCTTCTGAGGAAGCCTCCACCTCTCTCAAGAAGGGGGACCCAGACTATTTGGAAGAAGAGGAGTTAACTGTATTCAGGATCCAGGGGGAACAGAGTTCAACACAGTTAGCAACTGAGACCTCTGTAAGGTCAGACAACATCTGAGAAGTGAGTAACAGCTGGAAGACAACCAAGGTCATTAACAAACCTAAGGTCAGAAACGGACAGAAAGAGGGGTTTCAACCATGTTTCATTGGGTGGGCAGTATATAAACAGTGCTGAGCATCTTTCTCGTTGGGTTGGGAGGATATCAAATACTATGTGGGTGCTTCATTATCTTGGTCTACAATATTTTAGAGAATTAACCAACCTCAAAGCAATTACTCCAGCCCAGATTGTCCACTGTCTGCCAAAGCCCTATAAAAACCCTAGACAAGAAAGTCTGTGCCTGTTTTCCTCTCTTGGAAACCTTTCTATCTGTCTCTGAGGAGCTTCGGAACCTTCTCTGTAACTCTCTTTACTAAAGCTTGCTTTTAACTCTGCATGCTCCCTCCAGAATATGCATCTGGAATCTCCATTGGTATGAGATTACCAACCTGGAGTCACGGCCTCCAGTCAGTCTTTAGTAACCATCATCTAGCATCCTACATCTTTGAGTCATGGACAACTGGGCTGTGAAATGTCTCACCTTACTCAAGAATCCTGCATCACTTTCAACCCTGAACTCAGCACTTTAAGCTTGCCATCAAATACACCTGCATTCTCCTTGCTATCAAAGGCCCCTCCTTTAAAACTCTCATTCAATGTTAGACATTTTATGTAAATCGGACCTACATCTATATAGTTCACTGGGATGTACATTTAGTCACACATTACTTCCTCAGAACCAAGTCCTACATACTGACACCCAGAGACCAACAAGCCTGTAATCCTTTAGTATGATCCTGTGCAAACTTACTTGTTGGCCCGAGATGAGTCACCCTTGCTGGTGCTCAAACAAGAACTGGTTCATCTGAAGGACAAAGAGCAGCATGTCCTAAAGTCCTTACACACTGCAAGGCTACTGGTGCCCTCAGACCTACACTGCTCACATGTGTCCCTCCTTTCAACTGTCTGCTGTTAACCATTATCCCAACGTACACAAATTATAACGCAAGCACCACAGGTTCAAAGGATTCCATTTTTTTCCCAAGGCAATATTTAATCCTGCTCAGAAATTGTTGCCAAATGCAAATGTAAAAATCACATAGGAAAATCAAGTCAACTTCATGCAAAGCAAAGCAACCATTGTTAAATCAACCATAACAGCAGACAAAGCTAACAAAACAAGTAAGAAATACCTGGGTGCCATTGCCAGTGTTTCGAAGGTGATTGTGAAGAAGTTTAGTAGCACCATCCTGGAAAGTTTTTGGTAAAGCTCCTAGTAACATTGTAAACTCTGGGGTATTGAGTTCAAATAAAGAAATCAGCACTGACTGTGCTGCCTAAAAGGAACAAAGGCATACAAAAAGTAGGTGAGATGAGTCCTGGTTGCACAAGGTACCCATTTTCCTCTTATGTTTCTGCTCAACAGCACAGGGTTCAACCATCTCTCCCATAGAGAAGGAAATGTGACGGTGGAGCCTTAACTTCCACAAGTTCTTTCTTTTTGGGAGGCTAAAAACCCTCTTCACTACCCCATTGATTTTCTAAAGTTAAGAAAGGACTATGAAAGTGTGATATGACAAACATTCCAGGGTTACTCTATCAACATATATTACTGTGTTAGGTTTCCCTATAAATGACATAAAGGACAATAAATTAATACTAATATCAAACTTTCTCAATATGTGAAAAATGCATGGGCAGCAGACCACACAGGGGTAAGAGCAGGAATGGGAGGAGAGGGGAATTAACAAAACCCAAGTATACCTGATAATGCCATATGGAAACATGTTACTTTGTATGATAATTAAAAAATAAAACCAGCAGAAAGGAAAAACAACAACAGACAAAAAAGCGAACCAACCAACCAACAAAACAAAACATAGCATGATTGTACTACGCAGTCCTGAAGGGCTTTGAGTCTGTGACCCTCCCACCTTTGCTTCCTAAGTGTTAGGATTACAGGTACACACCAGCAGGCCTGGTTCTGTAGGATTCTTTAACTAGCAATATCTAGTCTTTTTCTTAAGCAGCTAATCTAAAAAGTCTAAAAAATCTCAAGATAAGGTTAGTTAGGTATTTTGTAGAATCTAAAGTAAAATCAAATAATTTAGAGGCTAGCATGAAATGACACACAGACACAGGATCATGTCCAATGCACACATCTTGTTCTCGGCCTTTTCTGATCTCATCTATGAAAACCTCTGTGGTCTACATTTACAGAGTCTGACTATACAACAGTAGAGAAGCTAAAGAATGCTGTATTCAGATAACACAATACTACTCAACAGTCTGCAGGTATGTATGTCTGGGCACCAAGTGCAGGCAGAGCCTGCAGATGCCAGACATTGTCTGATCTCTGAAACTAGGATTATAGTCATTTGTGAGCTGCCATGTGTCTTCAATGAGAGCAGCCAGCACTCTTGAGTGCTGGAGCACCTCATCGCCCTGCTGCTTCATTCTGATTGTTGAAGACAGGCTCTCTGTACACAACCCTGGCTGTCCTGGAACTCACCATGGAGACCAGGCTGGCCTCGAATCCACAGAGATCTGCCCGCCTCTGCCTCCTGAGAGCTGGATTAAGGTATGTGCCTCCATGTGTGGTCTCTGCTTTCTCTGATATTCTCAACTACAAATTTCTGTTTGCTCCAGGTTTGCTTTGCTCTTCGACTCACTGTCTTTTGATGGTTGATTAGATAACTGATTTAAAATGTTTCCTTTTCTTACAAGCTCTGAATTGGTGGTGTTCACAAAGTATCTGATAAAAGCAACTTAAGGACAGAAGGGTTTATTTTGGCTCACAACTCAGAGGGTACAGTTGTTCCTTCTCAGTTAAGTGGGAGCCCGAGGCAGCTGGTCACACATCATCATCAGGGTGCAGTTTTCTTTGTTGTTGGTTTTTTTTTTTTTTTTTCCTTAGAGAAAGGGTCTCACTCTGTAGTACTGGCTGGTCAGAAACACACTAGTAGACCCACCTCTATCTTCTGAGTTGTTGAAGGTAAAGGTGTGTGCCAGCCTAGCTTCTATCTTATTCATACCATCACATGTATGACTGTTTTGTCTGCACATACGTTTACTCATCCTGAGTTCTGTTCAAGATGCAGCTTCTGCTGTATCTAAGTTTTATTATGCCATGTCTTTATTTTTATTCACTTTAGTGTATATTCTTTTTTGTTTTGCGGTACATATATGTGCTTGTGTCCCTGTGTGCAGCTGTGCATGCATATCTACATGTGCTAAAGTGCATCCACCTGTGAAGCCAAAGGTCAGGCTAGCCTTCAACTCAGAGATCTGCCTGCCTCAACCGAAACTAAACTATCCCCTTTAGTTTTTGAGGTCATCTGTCACTGAACTAAGAGCTCAACGACTAGGAAAGATTAGCTGGCCAATGAACCCTAGCAATTGTCTTTTATCTGCCACCTTTCCAGCACCCAGATTACAGGCATGTGCTACCATGCCTGATTTTTTACAATGCAGGTGCTAGGAATATATAAACTCAAGTTCTTGTGTACTTTATCAGTGGAATCACTTCCCTAGCACAAACAAGTTAGATATTTTTGAGTCAATAGAAAATACTAGCCATAGGCCCTTGGCAGAAATGTTAAAAATACTAACATGTACTAACAATATTAGCATTATACAAACAAAATATGTTTAAAAGCTCAGTCAAGCTAAGCATGATGGTATGTGGCAGAATTCTTGGTACCTGGGAGGTTGAGCCAGGAAGACCAGGACTTCAAGGCCATCTGCTAGAGTGAGTTCCAGGCTAGCCCAGGTTATGTAAGACTGTCTCAAAACACCATAACTCAAGAAAATGAAAATCAAGACAGACAATTAACTCTAAGACAAAACTCAAGGACAGGAAAAGCAATGCAGACATTAACTCTAAGAAGCAGAACTTCTTTAGGAAAGGAGGCAGTAGCAAATCACTTGATATAGGAGGGAGAACTTGGAAAGCAAAACAAAACACAAGGTGAATCTCCACATAGGCAAGTGTTGATTGTTAAGCTGTGTAGGGACAGCTGGAGAGGATGTGAACAAGGCACAGGGAAAGCCAAGTCCTCACAACACTTGTATCTAACAAAATATCAGTTAAAAAAAAAATACCTAAAATTATCTCTCCATCCCACTCAAACAAACCTTTCGAACATCAGAGCTTTTGGGCTCTGTTGTCCAAGTGATGACCCGAGACACTGCCAGGCGAGTTTCACTGGAATTTATAAAATCTCCTGGGTCCATCTGCTTTGCCAGAGTTTCTATATACTTAAGGATAGCCACCTTCACCTGTTAAGGGAAGCACAATGAATAGGAGAATGAGACGGACACTCCAGACACTGGGTAATGCAGCACAAATAATTACCATTAGTTTTTGACAAGTGCAGCAGCAGCAGCAGCAACCTTCCGAGGAATGATACCTGCCTACCCACCTGGCACAGTGAAGTGAGGACTCTTGTTTTCATGAGCATTATAACTTCCAGCACTCCATTCCCAGAGTCTAATCAACTGCAAAAGATTTCCTCAACAAACTAGGAAACAACTCCTGGAGCCTGATTCCAGAGTGGATGGATGGCTACTCCTACATGGTCATTTCTTTTTGGTAAAATAGCTAGTGTGTTAGATGAAAAGGTAAGGAAAGACAGGACTGTAATCGCAGCTGGTAACATAACTATTCTTTAGATTTAATGCACTGAATGGCTCTGAACTTCTCTAATTCTGCTGACTCTACCCCTGAGTACAGTTTATAGAGGTTGGGTATAGAACCCAGAACCTGGTGCAATCTAGCCAAGCACTCTACCAGTTGAGCTACATCCCCAGCTCTCCCAAGTCACTCTCTTATGTAAAGTGGATAAAAGGCAGCTGAAGGGCTGGAAATGGACCTGTTTCTGAGGCATGCATGCTTCTTTTTAGGCTCAGCCATTTTTAATTCTTCTAGTGAGCAATTATTAAATTATATCTCTTCTCGCCAGTATACTAGTAGAAATAACCAGGCTGAGAATCATTGTTTCTGGTCACATATTCCAACATTCTACAGTTTCTAAATGATGGTTCTCTCAAGGACGGGGTTGTTTAACTTTTTTTGGTTTTGTTTTTTGTTTTTCCAAGACAGGGTTTCTTTGTGTAGTCTCGGCTGTCCTGGAACTTACTTTGCAGACTAGGATGGCCTAGAACTCAAGACACCTGCCTGCTCTGCCTCCTGAGTGCTATGATTATCTTTAGGGATTATTCTTATGTGTATCAGCATTTGCCCTCATGTATGTGTACCATATGAATACCTGGTGCCCATGGAGACCAGAAGGTGGTCAGATCCCTTGGAATTGTAGCTGTAGAGGCTGGGTGCTGCCATGATTTGGGCTCTGTTGTCCAAGTGATGACCCGAGACACTGCCAGGCGAGTTTCACTGGAATTTATAAAATCTCCTTGGTCCATCTGCTTTGCCAGAGTTTCTATATACTAGGTCCTCTTCAGCCTCTGAGGTCCTTTATTTTTAAAAGTTGTTACTATTATCATTATTTGCCTTGCTGGAGATTAAATCTACTATGGCCTTGCTAATGTTAGGCCAGCACTCTGGCAAAGTTACAGCCACAGGACTCCAAATGACCTTTAAAATGTTTTCTTTTGCACTCTGTGTGCTGTGTATGTGTGTTTACATATGCTGGCAGGTTTGTGTGTGAGACTGTGGAGGTCAGAGTCTCACTATGTAGCCCTGGTGGCTTGGAACTCTACGTCGGCCAGGCTGGCATTAAGCTCAGAGATCCATTTACTTCTGCTTCTGACATGCTGGGATTAAAGGCATTTATAATCATGCAATGCAAGTACTGCAGTTTTAAAAGGTTTCCACAAAAAAAAGTGGTGTTAAGTATAATGAGCAAGCAACCATAGACACACACAGCAATTGAAACATTCCCATTTTAGTAGGACATCTCACAAAGTCATGCAATCTATAACTAATGGTGCAACTATACACTCCATTTCAAAGAACAAGACAGTATAGTTGCAAAGGTTTATGTAATCCTTCAGCATATTTGTCGAGCTGGAAAAAATATTCAGAAAAAAAAATCACGTGTATTTAACAAATACATGTTAAATTAATTAAAATCAAAATCACTTTGTATTATTATTTAGTCTACTGCTATCTTTTTTTTTTTTAAGATTATTTATTTATTTTATGTGAGTGTACTGTTGCTGTCTTCAGAAACACCAGAAGAGGGCATCAGATCCCATAACAGATGGTTGTGAGCCACCATGTCATTGCTGGGAATTGAACTCAGGTCCTCAGGAAGAGGAGTCAGTGCTCTTAACTGCTGAGCCATCTCTCCAGCCCCTGCTATCTTCTTTCTTTTAAAAAGATGTACTTCTTTAACTTATTTTTAATTTTATATTTACCATTATTATTATTAGTTGGAGACAAGGTCTCTGTATGTAGTTCTGGCTCCTTTGGAACTTGCTACACAGAGCAAGCTGGTCCCTGGCCTCTGCCTCCTGAGTGCTGGGATTAAAGGTGCGCATGTACAACACTCAGCAACCTGGTAAAAATCTTCAGGCACTTTGTATATGTGCTTCTATGGGAATATATATATATATATATATATATATATTTGCATGTGTTTGTGTATGTATGCCAAAAGAAGAGGGCACTGGAGTCCTTGGAGCTAAAGCTAACAGGTGTTCTCAGGATGCTCAGCTTGTTACTAGCTGCTAAGACCTAAGCTCTGGCTGCTATGTTAGTGAGAAGATTACTTTGAACCACTGAGTCATCTTTTCATCTCTTTAACTTCTTACGGTTTAAAAGTTTTTATCTACATGCATGTGTGTGGGTCTGTGTGAACGTATGCCATGTATGTACAGGTGCAGAAGAGGCCAATGAATCCCCTAAGCTGTGGTTCAGGCATTTGGGAGCTGCCTGACTTGGTTGCTGGGAGACTGACTCCAGTCCCCTGAATTGCATGTGCTGAGCTACCTCTTCAGCACTCCCACCGTGACCGAGTTCTTTATAATTAATCCTGTCAGCCCCTTTCACATTGTCCTCACCTGGGCATGAAGTGTGGCAGCAGTGTAACTTATTCCTGTTGTCTAAAAGTGTAACCAAGATGGCGCCGTAGCTTTGCTACTGACTGGACTTAGACGCACATTATAAAACCAGCGTCTGACTCCAGGCCCGCGGGAAGCTTGCTTTTCTCTTACCTGCTTCCCACATCCCTAGTTTTCTCTTTACTTGTCTTTTTCTTTAGGTCACCCTGCCTCTCCTATTGCCTGTCTCTGGAGTCATGGGTTCCCAGCTCAGGTGAGCTGGAACTCTCTGTGAAGCCCCTCCTGACAGATGACTGATGGTCTACCTGCCTCAGTGCCTCATGTGGCGGGATCGCAGGCCTAGGCCACTCCACGTGACTCCTTTCTAAAGATTGCTTCAGGCTCCACTCGCCCAGGCACACAAAACTCCTTCACTTATATTTTCAGCAGCTACTGAGTATCTGCCACATAGCTACATCAAATCCTTTACTTAATCCATTTAGTTAATCAAGTGGTATAGGCAATAATGATAAAAAAGTCTCTTTTCTATTCCCAGACATGTCTTTGATATAGTATGAGCTACAATATGTATAAATACTAAATAAAGCCTTATTCTGAACAGCACTTTTCAAAAAACAAAAACAAAACCCAACAAAACAACAAAAAACCGCAACAACAACACCACCCCCCGCCCCAAGAGCCTCTTTTATACAGTGGTTCTGAGAAAAATGACACTGCGGTGGGTGCACGTCAGCCCTGTTAGAAACAACTGTGGCTCTGAGGCATAACTGCATCCCACGATGTGAAGGGAAAATCGATCCCTGGGTGTAAGGCTTGCAGAGCACATCTGTGCACAACACAGCAGAAACTACAAGGCCTGCACCAGCAGTGTGCTCCTTATTTCCTGACTTTAACCTCAATGCAGCCAGCTCAAGAAAAACATTTTTGTAGGGTTCTGTGCATGCTAGGCAAACACTCCATCAAATAAGCCATATTCTGGATAGAGACTATTTCTTGTCTAATGTCAATCACTTTAAATCATAAAATAGAATCTATCTACATTTCACACAACTAGAAATTGTCCAAATAGAATTGAGAAACATAGTCCTGATACAAACTTTATACTTGTTTCACATTATAGAAAATGTTATTACTTCAGATAGGGAAAACAATCTGAGATTAAACTGTATGTATGTATGTATGTATATATGCATGTGTGTGTGTATGTATGTATGTATGTATGTGTGTATGTATGTGTGTATATATGTATGTGTGTATTTGTACACATACATGGTCACTAAAATAAGCACCTAGGCAATACTGTTTTGCCCAAATAATTATCAGACTCCAAAAACTACAATTAAGAGAAAAAAAGACTTGAGAAATCACAAACATAAAATTAAAAAGATTTTACAAAGTAACTGTTTTACCATCATAGGGTTAGATGGCCATATTTTGATGCTTTTAAAATGTGTTTACCCAGAGAGCTTTTCCCAAGGATGGGGGAAGCCTCTGGAGAACATCTGAAATCAAGTATGTGCATGTGTGAAAGACTTAGGAAGGTTAGTACTGACATCAAAGCATAGAACATTATCGGAAATGCTGCGGAGTTATGAAAAGAAATAATGCAGGCTAGAATAAAAACCAAGGAAAAACCTTTGAGCTCCAAAAAGAGTGAAGCTGGTCCCGAAGCACTGGCGTGACTATCTGCAAGTTTATAACAAAGCCCGCTGATCGAGCAGTTTCTTATGTGAGAAAAATACAATTATTACCCTAACTTCCTTAATAAAATACTCTAATTCGTTGTAATATTTTCAGAAAAAAAAATATCAAAGTTTTACCTTTAAGCTTGGCGTTTGGGTCTGGTCAACTGTAAATCTCATCAGGATATTAAACTGAAGATCATTTGGAAAAGATTCTCTGAGAAAAGAACAACAGCAAAAAAAAAAAAAAAAAAAAAGTTAGAAAACAACCAACCCCACACCAAATTAAGCTGACAAGTCTGCATTTGAACAGATTCCACAGCAAAAGACTATACTTAACACCAAATATCAGGCCGCCACAGAGCACGTACGAACTGAGAGCTGAAGTGGCAGTCTATGAAGCACATACAGCTCAAGAATAAAGGCATTTGAACTTACAGTCAGTAAAGAGTTAAGAAACAACACTAACTAAGTGTATCTTGCTTGTCTCCAATATGTATTTAATCAGAAAAATGTACTCAGTAACAGTTCGCACTTCTGGGGCTAGAGAGAGGGCTTGGTGGTTAAAAGCACACAGAGTGCTCCTTACAGTAAAACTGAGCCTGGTCCCTAGCACCTACGTGGGCAGCTGACAACCACCTCTAACTCGAGCTCACAGGACCAATGTCCTCTTCTGGTCTCGTCAGGAACAGCTGGCACATATATACACAAAATAGAAAAAAAAAAAAACCTAAAACCTTAGAAAAAATAAAAGTTCAGTATTGTAGTGGCTATTTCTGATTGTCAACTTGACTGGCATGAATTACAATCCAGAATTGGAGGGCTCACCTGTGATCTAGATCTTGAGTCTGGAATATACACGTTTCAGGTGTGGTGGTACACATACCTCTAATCTGGGCCACACCTGCTTCTGGAGATCTACATAAGGACATTGGAAGGTGGAAGATTCAATTTTCTTCACCTGCGAGCCTTGTGGGATGGAGCGACTACTAGATCCTCGGGTTTTCATTCACAGCTACTGCTGATCATTGTTGGGGAGTTTGACTACAGACTGTAAGTCATTAACAAATTCCCTTACTATATAGAGACTACCTATAAGTTCTGTGACTCTAGAGAACCCGGACTAATACAGAAGTTGGTACCAGAAGTGAGGTGTTCCTGTGACAACCTGACCATGTTTTGGGGAGCACTGTGGAAGAACTTTGGAACTTTGAGCTAGAAGAGCCACTGGGATGTTAAGAGCTCTGGGATGTTGTGTAGGAGCTTGGAAGATAATGTTGAGAACAGTGCAGAAGAAGGAGGCCTGGCTTGTGAAATTTCAGAGGGAAGATTAAAGACTCTTATCAGGGCCATTGCTAGTTGATTTAAGATTCTGTGGTTTTGGTTAGCTGGGGCTGAAGAAATTAGCTGTGATTAACGAGATACCAGAACTACTAAAGCAAGCCAGTAAGCAGCATCCCTCCATGGCCTCTGCATCAGCTCCTGCTCCTTGACCTGCTTGAGTTCCAGTCCTGACTTCCTTTCATGATGAACAGCAGCATGGAAGTGTAAGCTGAATAAACCCTTTCCTCCCCAACTTGCATCTTGGTTATGATGTTTGTGCAGGAATAGCAACCCTGACTAAGACAAGTATTTTCAGACGTTTCTTCTTCAGATCTGAATTTCTGCTCAGTGTGGCGGTGCACTCGTTTAATCTCAGCAGTCAGGAGGCAGAGGCAGGCAGATCTCTGTGAATTTAAGGCCAGAATGGTCTACATAGTGAGTTCTAGGACAGTCAGAGCTACATCATATTGAGACTCTGTCCCAAAAAACCACCACCAGCAATAATCTGAATTGTAGACTCATTTCAACTTCCTATCTGGGTGTGTGAAATGAGTCCCTTCACAATGAGCTCATGCAGGTAGAACCCACCACTGGTGTAAAGCTATCTGAAAGGAGGCCCCAGAGAGCAAATGGCATAAGAAACATTCTCTAGAATTTAGGAAGTGCTTAATTTCACATAAAATTAAATTAAATTCCAGTCTAACCCACACATACATTTATAGTTAGGTGTTTTTACCCAAAAGGTCAAGTCATGACTGTACATTAAGTTCTCTTCGGCCGGGCAGTGGTGACGCACACCTTTATTCCCAGCACTTGGGAGACAGAGAGGCAGGTGGACCTCTGTGAGTTCGTGGCCAGCCTGGTCTACAGAGTTCACAGCCAAACTACATAGAAAAACCCTGTCCCATAACAAACAAACACCCTTTTCATTTGTATTTATTGATCTGTGTGTGTCTGGGCATGTGTGTGCTATGGTGAACTTGCGGGAACTGGCTCTCTGCCTTCAGGTGGTGAAGAATCAAACCCAGGTTACAGGGCTTGAAGGCCAATACCTTTTATCAGATGCACCACTGGCCTTTGCTGTCTTTTGAGATAAGCTTTTATTATATTTCCCAAGCTTGCCTCAATGTCATGGCCTCAAACAATCCTCCTGCCTCAGGGACTCTAGGGGCTTGTCACAGTCCCTGGCTCTAATCACATCTTTTTGCTTTGTCTTGTTTCCTTTTTGAAAGGTCTCTCTTTGTAACCCAAGCTGCCCTGATCCTTCTGACTCCCACATGACGGATTGTAGGTGGCACCACGCCTGCCCCATATACATGTTTAAACACACGTTTATTTTATTTTTAAAAGAGACTTATTTACTTTATGTATATGGGTGTTTTGTTTACATGTACAGTTGCACACCAGAAGAGAAGGTTGGATCCCATATAGTTCTAGAGAGTTGTGAGCTGCCATGTAGGTGTCAGGAACTGAACCCTGGACTTCTGGAAGCACAACCAGCGTTCTTAACCACTGAGCAATTACTCGAGTCCCTTATTATTTTTGAGACTGGGTCATACTACATAGATATGCAGCTCTGGCTGTCCAGGAACCTACTATATAGACCAGGATATATCAAGCTCACAGAGATCTGCTTCCCTTTACCTCCCAAGTGCTGGGATTAAAGTCCTGCATCACCAGGCTCAGATTCTAGCTATATTTTTATTGTTGTTTTGAGACAGTCTCCTGAAGGCTGGCCTTCACTTCACACCACAGTCGAGGATGACCTTGAACTCTGGATCCTCCAGCCTCTATCTCTCAAGTGCCGGGACCACATCGTCAGTTTACATTTTACTTAAGACAAGCTAACAGCTTCAAGTATTCAAACCAGTATTAATAAAACGTCAACACAGGGATTAAATATTTATGATTATCATCAGCTAAACTTGAAATACACACAGAAAATATTACCTTGTAACATCAAGGGCTTTCTGAACTTTTGCCTGAACAGAACCAAGCAAGTCGGCACCCATTTTTTTCAGCAGCTGTGTCAGCAGTACAAACAACCAATCTTGAAGATCATCTTTGTGGACTTGTATGAAATCTACTAGAGTCTCCAAAAACATGCTGAACACCTGTAGTTAATAACGGGGAGAAGTGGGAAGAAGAAAGAAAATATTGACCTCTACGTTCAATTCAAAACAGAAATAGATGGGGAAAAAAGGAATCTGAGGCACAGCGATTGGCAGCCAAGCGGAAAAAAAAACCTCTCTCTTGCTTTTCACTGGACTCTGTGATACAAGAGTGCATCTGCGCTGTTACCAACTTCTGCAGAAGTCTGACAATTAGCTAGTCCATGCAGCACCATTTGGTAAGGAAACTGCCCATAATGGCTGGCACACCTAATGTTAGCAACATTGCCACAGTTTAAGCTAGTTAAACTGAGACTCATTTCCTAAGAAATGGACGAGCTGCTATATATATTTTTGAGGACACTCAGCTTTTTAAAAATGGTACTGAGCAAATTAGAAAATTACTGTACTTATAGTCACCATAAAGTAGAAAATATATCTTCAATAATATGCTGATGAGAAATCCTCAGGTTTCTCAAAATGACAAATTGCATCATCTTTTTGGCATGAGATTTATTATTTATTAAAACTGCCCCCAAAGTAATTTTAAATAGCCTGAAGGAACAAAAAGTATTTATATAATAAAACTGAGAACAAGAGAATGTATTTAAAATTCAGTTAAATCTGAATTTTTAATTGTTTCTGTGCCAGTGGGTTTTATTTTATATTTAGTTTCCTGAGACAGGGTTTTTCTGTGTAGCCCTGGCTGTCCTGCAGCTGGCTCTGTAGATCGTGCTGACCTCAAAGAGCTCAGAGATCCTCCTGCCTCTGCCTTCTGAATGCTGGATTAAAGGTGTCAGCCACCATGCCTGATCTATGTTGATGAATTTTATACTTGATTCCAAGATTAAACATACTAGTACTGTATGAGGTGAAAATGAAACTAAGGGAAAGAAAAGTGATACTCATAGGTGATGTCTCATTAAAATATTCTGGAAAAGTGACCCTATTTTTGTTTCTTGTGAGAAGTCAGTATTGTACAGGAAGTTTTAATTTTAAGTAAGAGAAAAATATTCCTAAGAGTCATAGTCATGCCAGACTGAGAGAAATCCAAACCAGAACAGGTGACTAAAGCCATGCTATTTTTATTTTTATATATTTTTATTCATTTTGTTATAAGATATTCAATAATCTCCAAAGTAACTGCCAATCTGATATTGTTTTATTCTCAATAATATTCCTGGCATTTCCTTGATGTAGTTGTAATGAACTCTGGTATTTGCCACTTATGTTATCAATGAAGTTTCCTCCATTTAGAATTAGAACTAAGCTTTTACACTTAAAACTTGGCTAAAACCACCTTAGTTCTTTTCTTAAGATGCTGTGAAACCAGCAACTGTAACGCCTTCGGAGTGCAGAGCTCTCTGCTGCTATCCACGAAGCAATATGTACAACGCAGGGCCCTCTAACTCCCATTCTTCTTCCAACTAAATGCCCCGCTGAGTGCTTCCCTTCAATTCGTTTGGGCTCTCACCTCTAGGCCCAGAAGACTGTAAAAAAATTTTCTTAAACTTAATTTGTGGCAACTTTGTGACTCTCACCTGGTACTCCCTCCACCTGCTGGCAAATGTTTGGCAGCTTGCTGCAGCTGGTTTTATATTCCTCAACAAGGCACACGTTACAGAATTAGGTGTCAGAGGGTGCTGTGAGGTTGCTGGTCACTTGAAATCAACCATAGTAGCATTACAGAAACCGACACAGTACTGGTAGTAGGGTTTCTTTCTCCAGGAGCAGGTTTAAGAGCTACCAACTAATGTTTGATGAATTGCTTTTACTCGTGTTTCAACTGTTTCCTAGTGTCTGAGGGTCCCAACTGTACATTTTCCCATGTGAAAACCTGTCATGAACATCTTTGTGTGTGTGTGTGTGTGTGTGTGTGTGTGTGTGTTTCTCATGTAGCCTTGGCAGTCCTGGAGTTCACACTGTAGACCAGGCTGGCCTGGAACACAGAAAGATCCATTAGCTCTTGCTGAGGTTACAGGCACGCACCACTACAACAAACAAAACAAAACAAAACAACAACAACAAAAACCAACTTAAGACACCAGAGGCCTAAATCAGTTTTCAAATTCCCTTTTCCAACTGTGTCAATGGTCATTTGGCTTTGGCTGTGCTGTAACCATGTGATTACTACAGAGTTTCACTTGTCACTGCCTTTCACTAGAATCTGATTTACCTCTATACTTCATGATCTAATGATCCTCCCTAAGAAGAGCCAACTTTACTCCTTCCCAAGGCCAATCTTCCCAGTCTGTACCTTGTTCTTTAACACACACACACACACACACACACACACACACACACACGCTGTCTGCAGGTACACAGAACCGCCAAAAGAGGACATCAAATCCTTTTGTAGATGGTTCTGAGCCACCATGTGGTTGCTGGGAATGGAACTCCCTGGAAGAGCAGTCTATGTTCTTAACTGCTGAGCCATCTCACCATGCCCTGCACCTTGTTCTTGAGGTGTCTCTGCCGCCTCTGACTCTCTACCTGATCCTCTACTTATCCTGAGCTGTGAGGCCTTTTTCTTAAACACAGTATGACTGGGCTTTCTCTAAGTTGACACTGCTTTCTTCAATTTCCCTTCTGTCCTTCCTTCTTGGGAGGAATTTCCCTATTGGATCCCAAATGCCTTCACCCTGACTGTCTCTTCAACAGCACTGTGGTCTCCTTCACTCTCAGAACAGCTCTCTTTGGCCTTCGCAAAGTCTGCTTCCTGAACCACTCCTGTAGGCACAAAGCTTTTTGAACTCCAGATTTGACTTTATTCTATTTCCTGTATACTAGGATCACCAAATCATTTCTGTAACAGGCTAGATAATAAATGTCTGAAGCTTTGCAAACCATGGGTCGAGCAACTGTACAGCCCTGTCATTGTACTACGGTCACAGAAAAAATTAGTACAACTGTGTTTCAAAACAACTGTATTGACCAAAGCAGACCATGGGCAGATTCAGCCTCCAGGACGTTTGTCAACTCATGCTTCCTTCTGACTAAAATCACTCACATTCCCAGTTAGTTCTGTGCGTCTCCAAACTGGTCTTGGAGCATCTGGCAGTGTGAGCTCCGCCTCCCTTCCATACATATCTCATAAAACTCTGTTTCCTACTCTCCCCTCATCCCCCCCCCTTATGTACAGCATGAATCTTCCTGCAAACCCTGTCAAGAGCTGTTTGGGCTACTTTAGATCATAACCACTCATCTTTCCTACCTGCAACTTTTTTTCTTGTTTATTTGTTTATTTTGCTTGTTTATTTCTTGTTTATTATGTAGCCTTGAACTCAAAGAGTTCCATTTGCCTCTGCTTCTGCCTCTCAAGTGATGGAATTAAAGGCATGTGCCACCATCTATTTCTAATTTGTGATGTGACCAGCTTGTGCATGGTACCACTTAAGCTTCTCTCGAATTATATTATTGTTCCATGCAGAAATTTATCATTATGTATATTTGATTTATTTTTGAAATAGGGTCTTACTATGTGTTCCAGGATGAGTTGGAACTCATGATAATTTTGATTTAACCTATTTAGTGTTGGGGGTCATAGGCAGGTACTGCTAGGCCCACACTACAGTTCTGTCATTCGTATGAATGTTCACATGAGTACACATGTATATATATACTCCTGTATTTAAAGGCCAGAGGTCAGCCTTTGGTGTCATTTTTTTTATGTGCTGTCCACTTACTTGTGCACAAGTCTCTGGAGTGGAGATAGCCTTTGCTTCTCCAGCACTTGATTGCAACTTAAGATCGCCATACTCAGTTTTTAAAAATGTGGTTTCTGCGACTAAACTCTCAGGCCCTCACGCATGCACAACAAGCATTTACCAACTCAGCCAATGCTCTACCACCAAGACAGGGTCTTATTATGTAGCACAAGATGGCCTCAAATTCATGGCAATCCTCCTGACTCAAAATAACTGAACAGTCTACAGTTATACTTCTCCCAAGATCTTAACTGTTCTTCTTTCCAGAAGACTTCTCTGAATGTCCCAGATAGAAATTTCTTTTGGTCAGATAAAAATGTTAAGTAGTATAATTAAAATACAGATATGATTTATAGCCTACTACATATAAAATTGTACTATTATTTGAAAAGAAGTCTGAAATCCCCAAACTGGCACTTAGTGTATACCCCACACATGTATGCACATATCCATACACATATGGGTAACCATAGCCATGATATATTGAAAATGATACAAAGCCTTTCCACTACCACAGAGAACTATTTCAGAGGTCAATCAATATTCTCTCCTTTCTTCACCAATGAGTAAAGGAGAAAGGTTTATGTTAATATACTGGAAGGAATAAAAATTTTATTTCACAAGATGAAGTTTAGAATTAGTGATCCATAACCCCTGCTTACTTTTATGGAATAATATTAATAGAACATCAGAAGCACACTTGGGGTAGTAGGGTTGTTTGTTTGTTTAATAATCTTGAAACTTGGAAATTATTTTAGGCCTCCAACGGATCAATTTGATATTTCACAACTGGAATTATTCAGGAAGGAAACACATATTCGGGTGTTACAATTGAGGCAGCCTCTTTTTATGAAAGTCTGCTTTAATTTAGGTGTGCCAGCCATCACATGTGAAACAGAAGAACATAATCAAATTAGATCAATTAGTAGATTAAAAGCACATCTCCAAACAGAATGACAGCCTGCGTAACTGCAAAAAGCATTTCGTGGATTGCAAAGGGTCCAACACTGCACGGACTCTTCAGGAGAGAAAACTGAGAAAATGGGTTAATTCTACAGTCATGCAGTAAAGTTAGCTTTTCAACAAATATTGAACCAACTTACTCTCTATTGAGAGTTCCAACACAGGGGACAGCATGCAAAAAGGAAAAAAGAAAAAAAAAAGAAAAACACACAAATTAGTCGCCATCAATACAAAGTTCCTGTATGGGAGAGAAAAACACTGAAGAAAATAAAAGTAACAAACGGTTTTCAAAGTTTTCTGAAAAAAACTCAAAATAGTTTTTAAAACAAGAGTTACATGAACAACACAGGAGAAAGGCACATGATTTCTCTGCATGCTCAATTCATTTCCATGTCAAGGAAATTCAACAAGGGGGCAGTTCTTTTCTTCTTGTTGCCCCAAATCTTTCTTATTTGTTTGTTTGACAAAGTCTCATTATGTAGCCCTGGCTGTCCTGGAACTCACCATGTAGACCAGGCTGGCCTTGAACTCTCAGAGATCAGCCTGACTCAGCCTCAGAGGTGCCAGGATTAAAGGCCTGGACTGCCATGCCCAGCCCATTACAAATAATGGGCTTTTTCTGTTGTACAATCCACTATCCTTGTGGGTTAACTTTAAAAAAAAAAGTGAACAGAACCTCATTTCCATTTATCAACCGTTTCAAAATTTGGCTCCAAACCATAGTGTCTAAGACTATTTTCTCATCTTCCCCCTGCACCTTCACAAGCTACATGGCTTCTGTGAAGTCTTGTACTGTATTTATGCAAAGCAAGTAAAAGCAAATATTCCCATCACGCTTTACCTTCCGTGGGTAAGAGTGTTACCATCTCCTGGTCTAAGACTATTGAGCAGCTGGATCCCTGATCTGGCTACAATGTTTGTCAGAAGACCAGAGATGATGACGTAACAACACTCACTGGGTCCTAGTACAGCAGTAACATGGTGGTTTCTACAGCAATCCAAGGCTCAAAGGACCAATTCAAAAAAATTGAAGTTGCCAGGGCTGGAGAGATGGCTCAGGGGTTAAGAGCACTGACTGCTCTTCCAGAGGTCCTGAGTTTAATTCCCAGCAACCATATCGTGGCTCACAACCATCTATAATGTGATCCGATGCCCTCTTCTGGTGTGTCTGAAGAAAGTAACAGTGTATGCACATACATTAATAAATAAACCTTCAAAAAAAATTTTAAGTTACCAGTTCATGCAGCTGAGTGGAGATGATACTTTTTTTTTTTAAATTAAAGAATTCCTTTATTAAAGTTAAATGCTGAAACCACATGGTTAATTGAAGTTTCAGTACATGGTATCACATATATTAGGGAATTGGGGGCATAAAATGGATTCACAGCAGTAAAAGTGAAAACCTGGGGGTCAGAGAGTGGTTCACTATGAGGACCTGAGTTCTGATCCCAGCAGTCACATAACAAGCTGTGGTCTTGCTTGCACCTCCCACTGCTGTCAGGGAAGGAGACAGGAGAATCTTCAGGACTTACTGGCTACCAGCCTAGATGAAATATGCAAACTACAGACTTAGGAAGAGGCTCTGCTTTAAAGAAATAAGGCATACACCAATGGGGACACCAGCTACCCTCTTCCAGCATCTAGGCATGAACACAGCCATATGCACCTGTACACAAGAAAACACACAAGCACACACACACAGAGATACAAACACACATGCACACTTGTACACAAGTACAACCCCCCACACCCACACACACCAGGAAAATACATGCACAAATCACACATACAAACATTCCACTCATAAAAATAGAATTAGAGAGGCAGTGTCTAAAAAAAATTATTTAAAGAAATCCTTACGTTTGATGTTCTAAAGCTTCTATGTTAAGACCATAGAAGAGATCTAATCTAAAACTTTACATTTTAACATCATCAAAATCTTATATAGGTTGGATCCTATCATAAGCTGTTGTAGAGATTAGTAAGCTAAGGCAGACATTGCTAATAATTACTGCATATAGAATTAGGACGCACACCACTATCCATATTTGCTATTACTGGGTTGAAGCGATGTTTTTGTCACACGTGTGTCATGGTAAGACCACTTTCTCTCATGCTGTAGCTTTCTGTATTTGCAGATTCCAGTCTTAGGAGTCAACCTAACGTGGGCTGAAAACATTTCCGGGAAGAAACTGCCTTTTGATTCAACACATGCACACTTATTTTTTCTTAAACCACCGTTAAACAAGAAGATTTTAGTATCTGCAGATCGTCCTGGAACCAATCCATGATAGATGCTGAGGGGGTGTGCGTGGGGGAGGTGTTACATGAAATAACAAGGTGAATTTATCAAATTATAGACAGACACCAAGTGATCTCCACTTGCCAACTGTACTAACCTATCTGAGATCCAGGGAAAGTCCTGCGCCCACTTCAGCTGCACTAAGGAAGGGATCTTTCTAGCCCTTCCTTTCTGGAATGTGTCCAAGCATACTAGAGCACACCCGACATCTTGGCTGGTCACAAATCCCGTCTAAACATATTAAGGGAAATGCTCTGGGCACTGAAATGAACGGGCTTAGCTGGCCCTGTTCTTGAAGTGCCCTGTTTCTGCTAGAGTCAACAAGTGGTCTCTCTCATTCAAGTCAGACAGAAGCTTCAACACCCTGCACCCCTCAAGACAGCTAGCTACTGTCTATGCTCACAGACAGACCGAAACACTGATCTAAAATCTAAAATCCACATGGGGCAACTCGCCATCCATGCCATGACAAAGGGTATCTCCTATGCACCTTTATGGGATTTTATATAATTTCCATCCTGTGACCTTACAAAAACCTGAGTAATAGATAAAACATTCAATCCAGAATGGCATCTAACTCAGACTTGAGGGAAAGCCCTAAGGGTGTGGCTGGGGAAAGAAGGAGAACTCTTTCACATGGTACGTTTCAAGCTATAAAGAAAATTGCACAGGAGAGTTAGGGATGAAAGTAAGATTGTGGCCTACAGTGAAGAGATGTGTGGTTAATCGAGACTGTCCCCTTGGCCACACGTGGAACCTAAGTAGCTAGGCATACCTGTGAGGGACTTTTCTTGACTGGAGTATTTGAGGTCAGAGGACCTGTCCTAAGTCTGGGCCACACAATCTAGTGTCAGCCTATATAAACAGACATGGTAGAAAGAAACTTGCTTTTTGCCTGTTGCTCTCACTCTCCCTGGCAAGCTGATCTAGCCTACTGCTTTCCCTCACTGGCAGTTGAACACACTTCTTCAGGATCCAGCACAGACTAATACCAGCTGAGACACCCAGCCTCCAGAACTGCACAAATAGCAGATTCTTGGCTTTTCTGTCAGAGACAGCTACTGATGGACTAGCTATTTACAGCCAGGAAACCATTCTATCAAATCCTGTTTTAACACAGACTCATTCTATCAGTTCGGTTCCTCTAGAGAACCTGACTAATACAGGGAACATAAACCAAAATGACACAATTGGACATTTGCTTGGACATTTCTTAAGGGTTTAAAGATGGTTGGGCACATTATATCAGAGAATTTAGTTGTAGAAGGGGTGTGTGTATGTGTGTGTGCACGTGTGCACGTGCCCAAATGGCAAAAGATGGTACCTTGTATTAGCAGATAGTACCTTGAATTAGTGAGAATGGAGAGACATTCAGCGGCAGAATCAAAAGGAGTGGTATTGTTACAGGAACGCAAATTCCTAGGTTGAGTAATCAAATGGTGGTAGCATCACCCAGGAGAAAGAATGGGAAAGGCCAGGCTCCTGCATCTTAGAATTCTGCATCCACGTTTTAAATAACCACATGCTGAAAATGTTTGCAAACCTTTGCCTCCATAACTATGAACATTTCCTCTATAATTTTTAAAAAAGATTTTATTTATTTATTTAATATATATGATAAGCACACTGTAGCTGTCTTCAGATACACCAAAAGAGGGCATCAGATCCCATTACAGATGGCTGTGAGCCACCATGTGGTTGCTGGGATTTGAACTCAGGACCTCTGGAAGAGCAATCAGTGCTTTTAACCACTGAGCCATCTCTCCAGCCCCTATTATTTTTTAATAATACAATTTTCACAATCAGTTACAATGCAATTACATAAGGTATTATGTAGTGGCCCATGCCTTTAATCTCAATACCCAAGAGGTAGAGGCAGGTGGATCTCTGTGAGTCCTGATTTCAAGGCCAGCTTGGTTTATATAGAAGATTCCAGCTCAGGTAGTCTACAAAGCAACAGACACACACACACACAGACACATAGACACACACAAACACACAGAGACACACAGACTTCAAATAATAAAGTATAAAGTGGAAGGAGAATTTAGATACAACACTCTACACAACAATATCAGTGAAACAGGCAGAGACAGGGTGTGAGAGCCAGAGCAAAAGAAATGTGCACAAGGGTAGGAGGGATCCCGAACAGAAGAAAATACTATTTTTTCCTCTCCTACCCGTTTGTTTATTTTTTAAAAAAGATTTAATTATTTTATGTTTACATATTTACTTATTTTATGTTCACTGTGAATGTCTTCAGTCACACCAGAAGAGGTCATCAGATCCCATTACAGATGGTTGTGAGCCACCATGTGGTTGCTGGGAATTGAACTCAGGACCTCTGGAAGAGCTGTCAGTGCTCTTAACCGCTGAGCCATCTCTCTAGTTTCTTAAATGATAGAAAAAGTACCTCCCAATACAAAACAGTTTCAAAATGAAGCAGAATAAAACAAAGAGTGTCAAACAGCCAACAGAATTCATAAGAACTTCCAGAAAAGCCAAGTAGATGAGACCATATAGCATAGCGCAGTGTTTCTCAACCTGTGGGCCAAGACCCTTTGAGGAGAAATGATCCTTTCACAGGGTTTGCCTAAGATCATCAGAAAACACATATAAGTACATTATGATTCATAATTAGCAAAATGACAGTTATGATGCAGCAATGAAATAACTTCACAGTTGGGGTCACTACAACATGAGGAACTGTAGCAAAGGGTTGCAGCAGTGGGGCTGAGGTGTCTATGAGTCCAATAGCACAAGAGATGGGATATACATATCTGCAGTGAACAAGCGTTTCAAGGTGAGAGCTCCTTCTATCTCAGCAGGAAGGAAGATGGTCAGAGGCAGGAACTATGGTTCCTGCTTGAGGGCTGGCATCTATGCAGAAGAGACAGGCATGGAGAGAAATGTGGCAGGGGTCTTAGAAGACAGTGTTAGATCCAGTTATAGTGAAGAACCAAGAAGAGGAGGATTGTGAGGTCCAACTGAGTACTGAGAAAAAAGAGTCATGGGCCAGATATGGGGAGAGCAGGTCAGGACTCTCTAGAGGGTGCTGGTACATTTCCCCCTTCAGTATTCCTAATCTTCACTTAACATTCATGATGTAAACAATAAAGGTTCTAGGGGCTGGAGAGATGGCTCAATAGTTTAAAGCACTGACTATGTATAAACTGGGTCTGGTGGTGTACAACTTTACTCCCAGCCCTACAAGTGGAGCAAGGTGAATCTGAGTTTGAGGTCAGCCAAGGCTACACAGTGAGATCCTGTCTCAAGAAACAAAGAAATAAACCAACAGCAAAACACCACCACCGCCAAAGCATTGGCTGCTCTTCCAGTCCCTTGTAAGTGCAGCAAGTGCTCTTAACCGCTCTGCTGTCGCTTCAACCTCACAGCTGACATCTCATTCTATGCTGTTCTATTCATTCTTTTATTTAATGAGTTTTAGTTTTTTGAGATAGGGTTTCTCTGTGTAATTGTGGCTGTCTTCAAACTCAGAGATCCGCCTACCACTACGTCTGGAGTGCAGGGATCAAAGGCATGTACCACTACTGAAAAGCCCCACAGCTAACATTTTAAACTTCTGTTTCTAGTGGTAAAAATCCAGGTTCTACTGAGCGACCATCCAGCCTGCACAGCATTCTTAAAGGTCTAACTCATAAGAGTTGAGATTCTAACTGCACCCCTCAATCTTCCTTTAAAGAAGCTTGAATGAATGGATAAGAACAATTTCTAAACTATGCGTGATATGAAACTGAAATTATGTTTGAAAATATCACTATCAGCAGCTTATAGGTTTTGATTATTACACATTCTTTTGACACCACATAGGAATAAATAATCTTGAGTACTAGAACATACCTTGCCATGAGGATCTGCAAACATTCTTGTGAAAATTTCACATAATCTTTTCAGTTCAACCCGACTGCCAAAACAAAACAAAACAATGGTTACTATTTTGCTTTAGGATGAAGTCATTTAAAAGTAAGCCTACAAATAATTAAATTTACTGACAATGACAACAAAAAGGCCATACAAATTATTCCTCAAAATTGAGAAATCTGTGGATTTATCAGGCTAAGATAAATGAACAGTTGTGAAATGCAGTAACAATTCTGCTGCAATCCACACTGCGAGGATGGCAATGAAATAAGCTGCAGTGACTCCCATCTGAAGTCTATTAAATGCTACAGTGTTTTCTTACAGTCTATCTTTTTCCAAACCGCCCATTCACTTTTCCATTTAAAATGAAATGCCGCACCTAATATTCTTGATATTATGATTTATTTGCACTGAGTCATGAATATGATATGTGTACCTGAAAATTAATACATTATGTAGTACAAAAATAAACATTTGTTTTGAATTATGTATTTGTAATGTCTTAAAATATATAAAATATTTATATCGAATACCAGCGTTACTGTTATCAAGTGAGGAGACAGCCTTCTACATTTGTACCACACTAACATCTATGAATTAGCCAAAATCTGGTTGGTTTATTTATTTATTTATTTATTTTTAAAACAAGTGTCTCCCTGGCTGGCCTTGAAATCATTCTGTAGCCCATCCTGGTCTTGAACTCATAGATGATATACATGCCTCTGCCTCCTTCAGCATTGGAATTAATAGCATGTGCCCAAACTCTTAGGCAGAAGCTGGGTTCTTAGGGGATCAATCTCATGGGTTTAAAATATCCATAAGGACAGTGAAATATATAAGAATGACGTGAACTAAACCATTAAGAAAAGTACTCTACCGCCCTATAATCCCACCTTACTTACTTAGAATTCCAAAGTTAGTAACATATTGACTATTTGTTTTGAATGCAAAGGTGTTTTGTTTGTTTTCTAACTCTCTGTCTGTGTGGTGCATGCTCATGTGGTGGAGGTCCTAGGTATCACTCCTTGCCTTCTTCATGTCTGAGACAGGGCCTCTTGTTTTGCTGCTGTGCATACAAGACTAGCTGACTTGAGAGTTTCCAGCTATTCTCCCGTCTCCACCGTCTAGCCTTCCATAGGAACACTGCAATGACAATGTGCTACTGTGTCCAGCTTTGCATGATTTCCAGAGAGCCTATACTCAGCCCTCACACTAGCAAAGCAAGCACTTCCCTCAGCAAGTTATCTCTCAAACCTGAAAGATTTGCTGTAAAATGTTTCAGTAACTAGGGCAAGAAAATTACAGCAGTTTTAGTGAGTTACCACACTGGTGGCTGTAAAGGAGTATGCCTGGGGAAACTTTGGACACATTTCACAAAGCCACGTCAGAAGGTGCTAGAACAAGCACTTCATGACACTTCTCACCTTAGTGTTCTCTGGTTTTTTAACAAGTTCTGCAGACCCAAGAGGCCTTCTTTCCTCTCTGACCAATTGGAACTAGCACATCTGTTGAGGACTTCGGCCACGTCTTCTGTCTGTCTCATGTAGGTAGGAATACTACCATTTCGAGAGCTATAGGAGCGTTCTGAACACGCACTAGAGGCATCGCTGTTGGCATCATCATCTGAGTGCATTCCGTATGATTCATACCTTCTTCGAGCAGGTTTTTTCTGTCACATATTAAGAACTACATTAGCAGCAATTACAAACATATGGGTAATTCATAGTGTTTACTTAACACAAAAGGACTGTCTTAGGTCAGTGGAGGATATGCTGCTAACCATTGTAAAGATAAAATGTCAATATTTAGTTTCTCTTCAAGAAGTGCCTTAGAAGTTCGTAGAACATGAACTGTTTAACTGTGACGGTAGTAGAGGAGCAGTGACTCTAAGCAAGCCCAGATATGTCAAGTGGGAGGTGCTCAAGAGCATACGCTTTCTCCTTCGCATGGAAAAGCAAGAACAAATAGAATGTAAATTAATAGAGACCGAACTAGAGATAGGAGCTGGCAATAAGAAAACACCCCCTTCTGAGGGGCGTAAAACCACAATTCTCTTATGTAAAGTACTACGTTCTTTCCTGTCTATAGATCTTTCTCCTCTTTTCTGTTTCTCTTGCCATTTCCCCCATTTGTTCCAACCTTTATGTCTTCAAGATAAGTATGGATTTCCATAAGTATGGAAAGCAAAATGGTTATATATCCTTAGAGTTTTCCCAATGTAATCTATATTGTGTAGCTTATTCTGTATGAGAAAGCAGTTGAGGTTCCTTTAATTTCTTAACCGAAAGGTTTATATTTTATTTAAATGCCAATTATGCCTTTAATATTAAAAGTGTCAGCTCCTTTGAGAATTCCATGGAGAAACTGGAAACAAATGTACATCCTCTGATACCTGGATTTGGCTAAGGAGTGGTGGAACTACTGCCACGAAACATACCAAGTACAGCAGTTCAAAAGTTCCAAGCATCTAGATAGTAGATCTCTACTCCAAAAATTTTAAAGATGCACATGCTTTTACAGAGCTGCTGCCATCATTAACTCTCGTACTGACCTACAGACACTAACTCAATTTAGAATACAATGTTTACTCAGGTGGGCTCCAGGACCAGGTCAATTCAAGACTCCAGTATAAATGACTCAGGTGTGAAGCAGTGGCACCTCCCTAAGGCACTATGTTCAGTCAGTATCTCCACAGACAATCACAGTGACAGAGTAATAGATGGACAGCTAAAGATTTTATTACTTCCATTTTAATTCTTTATAGACGACTATTATCTGTTAAGTTGATGAAGCAAAGAAAACAAGCTATGATATCATAAGATGTCAGAAAATAGCGGTGTCTATACCTTAGTCCGTATGTCTCCTAAGAGCTGAGAGCAGTCAATTTTAAAGAGAGAAATTGAAAATAATGAACATTTTGCTAAACAGCACAGTGAAGTTGGCATTAGCAATGCCTACAAATAGAAATACCCAGTTGTATAACACAGATACCAAAGAACTGCTTACTGTCAGGGTTATCTTTAGCCCTGTCAGTATCTTTCAGTTCAGAGAGAAACACCTAAGCTACAAAACCAAAAAGTCAAAAAAGCCCAAACAAAACAAAACACTAGTTTCCCAAAGAAACTCAAACTCTTCTTCTTAGTTATAGATCTTTTGCCATTTATAAATTAAACTTTATTTTCCCAGGTACAACTTAGGGTTTAGGATTGGAAATTTTCCATAACCTTGATAGTTACATCTGTGCTGTGCAAATGATGACAGGAGAACCCTGGACTACAACTCTGATCCATGACAGTGTGGTTAATACCTGTAATGGTGGTGCACACCTTTAATCTAAACTTGGTGAGTCAAAATTAGTCAGGGCTACATCATGAGTTCCAGGCCAGCCAGAACCACACAGTGAGGCTTTGTCTCAAAAAGACAAAACAAAACAAAAGGACCTGAAAAGCTGACTCAGGGATTAAGAGCAATGACTTCTCTTCCGGAGGTCCTGAGTTCAACTACATGGTGGCTCACAACCATCTATAACTCCAGTTTCAGGGGATCTGACCCCTCTTCAGGCCTATGCACCAGGCTTACACATGGTGCAAAGAAATGCATTCAGGCAAAACATCCATATATGTAAAAATAAATTTGACAACAACTTTTTGGTCAAATATTTCCACATAACTTGAAGCTATCATCTTACTTGCATAAACAGCAACCCAAGAATGACAAAGTCAATCCCTAAAACTATGCAAGCAGAAGTTAAACAGTAGAAGAAGAAGGAGGAGGAGGAGGAGGAGGAGGAGGAGGAGGAGGAGGAGGAGAAGAAGAAGGAGAAGCAGCAGCAGCAGCAGCAGCAGCAGAAGAAGAAGAAGAAGAAGAAGAAGCAGAAGAAGCAGAAGCAGAAGAAGCAGAAGCAGAAGCAGAAGCAGAAGCAGAAGCAGAAGCAGAAG
>JADRCH010000034.1:5597038-5631469 GCA_019843965.1 Rhynchomys soricoides
AGAAGCAGAAGCAGAAGCAGAAGCAGAAGCAGAAGCAGAAGCAGAAGCAGAAGCAGAAGCAGAAGTAGAAGAAAGCAACCTGAAAAACATGATTTGGGAATAAAAAGAACGAAAACATCTGATTGATCACATCAGAAAAGGTGATCCACACATCCTGGGTTCAGAAGAACAGTCTTTAACTATATCAGTTCAAATACTTTAGCAGCTGAGGTAAAAACAGAAAGTCAACACTGTTATTATCACATGTGAGGATATGCAATAAATCATAGCTATTAACAATGAATATGTTTAAAATGTGCCTTTCACCTCTACAACTAAAATTATTTTTCACAAAATCGGTCTATGTTTTGTTTTTGTTTTTTAAAAAGGTGAGTTTTGTACTTCTAAATTTCAAAACAGAGCTGAGGTGCCCAGAGAGCTAACTCAGAGGTGTGCTGCTTGCCTGGGATGCACAGGTTCCTGGAGAGGGAACCACCAAACACAGAGGTGGGACCTTTCATAGACTCCAGGTAGAAACTCAGCATCAACAGGGCTCTGAGTCCAATGCCAGTACCAATCCTACCAACCTCAAAAGAGAAAATGAATAAATACTCTGAAACAGGATTACTGTCATCATCACTTGAGTCGCCTTGAACCCGGGGCCTTGTGCATACTAAGCCAAATGCTCTACCATTCAGCTAGACCCCTAACTGTAAGCCATAATTTGAAAGAAAAAGAGCCATATTAGACTGACTAGGGAAGTTAACCAAACAAATAGCACACACATCATTTCAAGTCTTCATAATTTTATGTGACAGCAGTGTATATACACGTGTATATAGTATATACATATGTGTGTACACATATGGTAGACTGCATTCTTCCTACAACTACGCCAATCCTGCAGTGTTTTAAAAACTTTACTGTTTAGTATGTGGAGCATAAAGAACCAGGAAAATATCTTAGATAAATAATCAGTCCAGGCATGGTAGCCCCCCATGCCTTTAATCCCAGCACCCAGGAGTCCAAGGCAGGTAGGTGGTTCTCCATGAGTTCAAGGGCAGTGGGGAGAGCTCCAGGACAGCCACGGCCACACAGTGAAGCCTTGCCTCAAAAACAAATCAATGCCCTATAAACCTTACGTGCTTGTAAGTACATATACACAAATATACCCATCTATTTGCTACATAGTCAGTACACTACAGTGCATCAAATATAATGCTATTATTAAAGACAACAAAAGATTTTTGTTCCTGATACCTAGTTAGGATTACTGGAACTAGGTTAAAGTTATGAATATTAGCAAGGATTAATGATCAATGCACTGCTCTCCTACTTATACTGCCTACAGTTTGGCTCCTTAGGTGTGATCTAGCATTTCCCACCCCCGGTCCCCAGCGGCTCTGAGGAGGAATAGCCATACAGATAGAGAGACGGTAAAGGTACCAAGGCATCAGCTACCGCCTCCTCCACATCGGAGCCTGTGTTTAGGACCCGCATGGCACTGACAGAGGACGACAACCGGCTTGACTGGCTGATCCCGTATCCTGGACCTGATTCACCAGAGAGAGAAGGAAAACAGCTTTTAGACAGTCGCCAATGTAAACCTGCAGGCTGGGGGCTGGGGACGGGTGGCCAACTCTTACTAAGGGGAAGGAAAAAAAACCAATGGGACAAAGCATTTTAAAAGCAATATTGTATTTTTCTGGGCACAATGAGGTTTTGGTCAAGTAAAAGGGAAAAGGCAGTCAAAATTAATTACAAATGAGTAACAAATTTAAAGAAGAACCACTGTTTTCTTAGTAGAAGAGGGAGAAGATGGCTCTGCCAGTTCAGGCAAGGCTCCCCAAATGAAGTGAACCATAAAGTAACCCAGAACTCCCTCGTCAGTGACAGTCAGCGGGAGATTTATGAAGTCACACCAGCAACTCACCACAAGAAAAGCTCTCATAATAATGTCTCCTTCAGGAAAACTGATTTTCTTCTTTAACTAAAACACACTATTCAATAACCATTAAGTGACTACTTTGTGCCCAATGTTCTGACACATATAAACAAACTAGACACGAATTCCCACCTGCCCACTGACTGTTTTGTATACAATTAAAACACTTCATCCACCATTTTGGTTTTTTTTTTTTTTTTTAAACATACATATATAAAGATGAAGTACATAACTGAGAACATAAAACAATTCTATATTTAAAAATGATACAAGTTGTAAAAAAAAAAAAAAAAAAAAACCCCAAACAAATAAATCAACACCCATCCGCCAGTTAGAAAAATGCTAAGGGGCTGCTACGGGAGGAAGGGTAGTTACTTGGGAGAAAAACATAAATGATTTATTCTCTAATAAATTAAATTTACAGAACACAAATGAACTTTAAAATGAGTGTTATGTGATGAGAACAGAAAAGGACAGGCTCTGAGATGAATGCAGAGATGACAGTGAAAATGTACTCATCCTTCACCTGCGGCCCCACACACATCGGGGGCGTAGAGGGCACCAGTGGATCTGGAATGGTGTCTGGAGGCTGGAATAACAGGACCATACAAACCTCATCTATCACCACAGAGACAAGGAATAGTGGCAGCACTACTGTCAGGCAAGGAGAGTTAGTTAACAGTGGTGTCACTCTCATAGTTAATGATCAGAGTATCGCCACTCATGGCAACGGAACATCAAGTAGCACTGCGAGACCAACCCTGACACAAATACAGATTACACCTAAGTGGACAGACATAGGCTATCAGAGACAGGAAAGGCAAGTATTCAAATGGAAGGAAATGTCAAAAGTACAAGCATGAAAACAAAAGGAAAACAAACACTTGTAGTAAAAAAAAAAAAACCACTCTGGTAACTAATAATAATCTTATCTTCTTTACTCTCAACACCCAGTGAAAGTTATTTCAATTTTATACGTCTGAATTTTTGTGCTCTTCTATTCATATGCTGAAATACTGATCCCAAGTGTTAAAGGTAGGTGGTGGTGCCTTTGAGAGGCAATCTGGTCATGAGAGCATTAAAGGCTCTCCAGAGAACTAAGCACTTCTACAGAGGACACCACCATGCAGGAGGCAGAAGGGCCCTCAGCAGACTCTGGGTACCTTTACCTTCAACATCAGCCTCCAGAACTGTGGGAATAAGTCCTGGTCACTTAGAAGTACTGAGCTATAGCATGTTCTAGCAGCCTAGATAGACCAAGAGAGAAGGGATCTTGGAGCACAGGTCAAGAGGTGTGACGAGAGCAACTATCAACTGCTCTAACTGTCACTGAAGTCTTTCAAGGTCCGTTTCCACCAGTACACAGACAAATAGGCTAGTCAAAAATCATTTACTCCATTTATGTTAACACACATTTTATCCATAATGATCCAAACAACATTAGTTCTGCATCTGGGAATAAACTGTTGAAAAATAGAAGCTATGAGCACTGAAAAAAGACTATTAATACCCCAACAAAACCCATTAGAAATGTATGCTCTGTGATGTTCCTAAATATTACTCTATGACCTAAACTCTGCCTACTTTACAGTTCAGACCTCTGTTCAGACTGACAAACTGATAAAACTGACCCTTGTCTTATATCTAGAAATAAACTGCCACATAAATGCATTTAATATTTAATAAAATACATCTCTCTCATTCATATATATATATGTTTTAAAATAGCAACCCTGGGGTATTAAGCAACACTTGCATAAGACTTCTTAGTCGTAACGAGCTGACTATTTATCAGTGCACTCCTTTTAAGAGTATGGAAGCAGTAACAAGCCTTCAATATTTTGGATTACTATAGATTCTTGTATCATGATAAAAATATAAGGTTATATTTGCTACACATACTGTATATATGATTCAGCTCTGGTCTAGGATATACTATATATGGTGATAAAAATTTGAGGTTAAAAAAGTCTATTCAAGCCGGGCAGTGGTGGCGCACGCCTTTAATCCCAGCACTTGGGAGGCAGAGGCAGGTGGATTTCTGAGTTCGAGGCCAGCCTGGTCTACAGAGTGAGTTCCAGGACAGCCAGGGCTACACAGAGAAACCTTGTCTTGAAAAAACCAAATAAATAAATAAATAAATAAATAAATAAATAAATAAAGTCTATTCAAGCAAAAGCTAATTCAAGACGTATGTTTAACTACTTAGTCTTTGCTAATGGGTCCACACCAAGGTGGTAGAAAATTTAGATAAGAAAGAACATGTGTTTGATAGATAACGTATATTTGATAGTCAAGAATTATAAATTCCTAAGGTCTACTCAGGCTGATAGTAGTATTTGTCTAGCTTCTTTGTCTTTTAAGCTTTAGCTGTGGATAAACCAAGGCATAGAATAAACTTTTCTATAATGGTTACTATAAAAAGAATCAGTAACGTTGTCAGTCTCTCTATGAACTGTGTCTATGATTAAAAATTTTACTTTGATAACAGAAGAACTTCAATTCAAAATTGTTATTTTTAAGCTCAGACCTAACAGGGATGGAAAGTAAAGTCCTGGTCATATAAAAGCTACTCAATTATTATAAACTGTTAAGGACAATTAAGAATTATTATCTTAAGTTAGTGGTCAGTCGCTTTATAAATGATCAAATTCTTTAATGTGTTCAGAACTGTATTTGTAGTTATGCTAAGTCCTAATGCAATTAATTACAGGAATAAGCTTTAGTCTCTTGTACATGTTTATAAAGTTAAGCCATAAACAAGTAACTAGAAACAAGCAAAGTTTGTCTAGGTTAGATATAGTTAATAGATAATGGTCCTCAAATGCTTCAGAGAACTACAGGATATGGCATTTAAAACGTTTAATAAAAAACCTTTTCATGAGAAAGACATGCCAGTTCCTGGCAGCACCCCCAAGATCTCCTCTAAAGATGATGATGGGCACAGAAGAACCTACACCTCGAGCTAGCTTTAAATGTGGCAAAGTGGGCTAATGGGCAAAAAAATCTCCATTCACCTCAACTGCTATCAGGTCCCAGTCCCAGCTGTGGACAAGTAGGACACTGGAAAGTTGACTACCCTGCTTTGCTTAGACAAGACAGGCAAGTCTCCCCAAGTTTCTACTCTAAGGGGATGTTTGTCAGATCTTCTGGGTCTGGCAGCCAAACACAGACGCTGCCCTGGGTCCTCTGCCTCCAACAGCCATGGTGGAACCTAGGGTGACTGATCAGGCAGCTAGGGAGTCTCTGACATTTCTCACTGACTTGGAAACCGCTTGGTCTGTAGTTCCTGCTTACTCGGGTAAAATTCACCCTTTTTAAGTCTCTGGTAATGCTGGCGACTAGGCTAGTGACGCCTTTATCAGCGTAACAGCAGCAGCCAAGGCTTCAGCTACCTCCCCCATTCTCTTCATGTGAAATAAGCAGGCCTCAGGCCTCACTTTCCTGGAGCTTCAACTTGTCTAGACAGTTCACTTTGTTACCAGACTCAGAAAAGAGATAAACTCACAAATAAGATTTCAATGTAACATTTTACTATTCCTTTATTTAAAGGAACTGGCTTTACAATGATTACTCTCAGTGATCAACCACTTGTGTCTTGTGGTAGATAATTAAAAAAAAAAAAAAAGGTGTAAAGTTCATGTAAGGTCTGAGGATTTGAAAGCTTAAGTTGTGAGGATCTAAACCCTGCCTTAGGGTCTAAGAAGGTGTGTAAAGGCAAGGGACAAATGAAGGTGGGCAAATACGAGCCGTAATGTCCGAGGTATGAGAGCATAAGTGGTGATAAAGTGACTCAAGGAACAGAAAAGAACGAAAACTACTTTGGATTCCCTTCTCACTATGCCACTGGTTTTGGTTGTCTTCAAGTATAAACTTAAAAGTGCTTCTCAGTGTGCTAAAAACATCTGTCTACTCTATATACATCCAGTCTTCTGGATGAAGGAAAGAAGCCCTGCTCTCACGGTCTGACTTGACTCCCCTCACCCCTCCACGGGAGGTCTCTGTCCTTCCAGAGCATGCCTTCAACAGTGTTCACACTTTTAACCCAAAATTGTTTTGCAAGCTCCTACTATGACACAAAGATGTGAGTCTATTGCTTTTTCTACAATGTGGATCTCAGTACAGATTACAAACAGTGCTAATGCTAACATGTCTAAAACTTACCTCTTACTGTAAACTTAAAAAATTCCTGTAACCTTCGGGGAATCTACTTGAATCTACCTCTCATGGGTCAAATGCACCCCAAGTAAGTACTCCTGTCAATCAACAGCCTGTTTTCCCACCTGCCTATACCACTTCCTCCTGAGGGTGGGGCATTTCTCCCTTTTCCTGATCCTGGGATTTTCCTCCCTCAACTACCAGGACTATGGACCTAAAGTTTCAATCGTACACCCAAGAAAAAGAATTTCTCCTCGACTCTTTAATTTTATCTTCTGCCCTAACATACCTATGTGTTCCAGGATCCTGCCAAGTCCAGGTAAATCCCTCAAAGTCTGCATCCTGGACAGCTTCAAAGTGGTTAGCACCAGGTGGTCCAGTCTCACAGACTGTTTCAACCAGGCCTGCACCTTCCTAGTCCCAGACGGCCCCACAGAGCCCGGACACTGACTGAAACGGTCAACTCTCCTGAGATTTGGCCAGCGACCCAGTTTTCTTGGGTAGTCAAAGATGTCTTCATCACCTCCCAAACAGCAGGAAGCAGTCTAAAGGGCACAGAAGCCTCACTCCTGTCTTACCACCAACCTTTCCTATTTCTTCACCTTTTATAATAAACAGAAAGGAGAAATACTGAAAAGGAGGTGCTCCTCTAGCCTGCCTTTCAGCAACTCAGCACCAGCAGTTTATGTCACCAGCCATCACCGCCACCGGGTGCGGTACGTTTCACTGTTGCTATGAATTATGTTTTTCCCTATGAAACATGCACAGACTTTTAAAAAAAAAAAAAAAAAAAGGTCCCTCTGGATATCACATCTATCTGCCTGCCTGTATCTCTCTCATGTGTTCTAATTCTACAGGTTTTGAACTCAATCTTCCCCTTTTTTGTCTTCTTAGAGATATGTATGTAGACTAGGCTGGTTTTGTTTGTGATCCTGACTCAGCCTCCTTAGTGAAGAAATTAAACTCAATATTCTGAATTTACATCTGTGTGACATTGACTTGACTATGACAGGAATCCGTTTAAATAATGATTGACTTGGTCACTTGAGGTCAGTTACAAAGGGCAGTGGCATTACTGAAATGTATCTTTGGACTCTCTCCTGAGAATGACAGCAAAGATACAACTGATGAGGTTGGGATACACTAAATCCCAAAAGTATGGCGGTTTCCTGCTGCTGAGAGCTCACCCACTGGGGAAGCAGCGTGCCTCCCACCTGCTCAGACACTCACCAAGCGGCTGGAAAGAGCGGACTGGACTTGTGTCCCTGCTGCTCTCTCGGCTAGCCTCCCGGCTACAGCCTTGACTCACGCTCGGCCGAGGAATACGGCTGCTCCGGGCTGACAGAGGATGGCAACAGCATAGCAAGAAAAAACAAAAGGCAGATTTAAGATTTAAGCTTTTCAAAACTCTTGTTTCCTTTTTTTTAAAGAAATGATAAATAACAAGCTTGTTTGTTTTGGGATTGAAAATGAATTACTCTTTTATTATTTTCTCCTTTCAGACTGAGTCTATGGAACCAAGGAGCCCAGGCTAGCCTCAAACTATGAAGCTTTCAATTCATGTCTTTTTAACTTCTTATAAATAAAAACACAAAGTACAAATAAAGATTTTAAAAAGCCAAAAGAATCTCTGAGAGTACTGACAGAAGGTATAATAAAGATTCTAATAATGTCTGGAAAGCAGAAAGAAGCAAAGTAATAGTGAGGATGAAAGTCCCAGAAACCCTTGGTGTTGCTAGAAACCTCAATTCCATGTCTGCAGACCTAATGGAAGTTTCCAGCGCTTAACTGAAGGATGACATTCTTAGGCAGCTATAAAAACCTGGATTTCTGAAGAGTTTGAGAATGTGTATGAGGCAAAGCAAACGGGTCAATCAAGAAAAAAGAGATGAGTCCAACCCGGGAGGGAGGTGAAAAGGAGTCTCCGAGTGATGGCCGAGCTAGAGCACCAGGCCACAGCCCACAAAAGAAGATGCTCCGCAGATCATGAGTCTTCCTGGGAGGACAATGTCACTAAAAATATGAGATAAAGTTTCAAAGTAGACAAGAAGTCAGAAATTGTTGGGAAAATGCCTGGCTGCAGACACAGACAGCTGTGATGGGGCCTGACTGAGCGACTGGCAGGGCTCGGGGCAGAGCTTGTTTCTGTACAGCAAGAGTGGTTCCTTCCATACCACAGGACTCGGCATACTGTCAAAGAGGTGGGGTCATGGCAGGCTGTGTCATGGCAGCATACTTTACTCTTAATACTTTGTATAACTCTTCATTTTTGGCTTTAAAAAATAATTTGTATGTGACAGTCTTGCTATGTAGCCCAGGCTGACTTAAAATTCATCACCATTTGCCTTTGCCCTGATTAGATAGTATGCTCAGGCATCAATCACTATGCCCAAACACAACTTAAAAAAGATTATTTATGCGTGCATGTGTGTCTGTGGAAGTGTGTGCCACATGTGTGAGAGTGCCTACCAAAGACAGATGATGGTGCCAAAACCCTGGGAACTGGAGCTGCAGGTGGTTGATAGCTGCCTAGGATGTAATATGGATGGTGGGAACCAAACTCAGATCCTATGCAAAAGCAGCAAGTGCTCTTACCCACTGAGACAGGTTTCAACTTCAAAGTAAAAATTAAGCTGGTAGCTCTAAGACAATAGAAAGGTATGGGAACTATGCTACGGTTAAAGCTGATGAAACAAACACAGTGACCTGTGCTTTCCAATGTTAGGCCCCCTTTCAAAGTTCTTATACTTTCAAGATTCAATTCATACCCTATACTTCAGCGACCTAGACTTTAATTCTCCTTGAACTTTCAAGGAAGCTAAAGGTGGCACTGCAGAGTCTTACCCACTGAAAGCCTAGATGGGCTGGCCTCTCTGCTGCAGCCCTGGCTCCTTGGTATCTTGCTTCTCTTCTGTGCTGAAGCTGAATTGACCAGGACTCGTTGAGCACCAGAGCTCACAGTAGAGAGGGATGTTGTGGTTAGAACTCTTCCTGGAGACCCAGATCGGCTGCCAGCTAAACAGGAAACACATAAAAATATGCAAACATTGATGCCAAAGTAATTTGCAAAGATACGAGAAATTTGTGTTATCATGGCAGGTTCTAGAGCCAAGAATTGGACTGAGGTTTATATACAGACATAACCTGCTGAGGGATAATGCGCTGCATATACCAGCACGGAGGACTAAGCCACCTCAAGCATATGCTTGATAATGTTAGTACTGCTGGGATTTCTAAGACAAACAGTTAAAAGATTCCCAGAGCAATCCCATATTAGACGGTGTGTTTCCTGAGGCTTAAGCTTGTGGAAAAGCATTACTAACAAGGATGGAAACTTACTTCTATTACTGCTACTACCTGTGTCTTTAACATACAGTGAAAACTTACTTTTTTTCTTTTCTTTTCTTTTCTTTTTTCTTCAAGACAGGGTTTCTCTGTGTAGCCCTGGCTGTCTTGGAACTCACTCTGTAGACCAGGCTGGCCTCGAACTCAGAAATCCACCTGTCTCTGCCTCGCAAGTGCTGGGATTAAAGGCATGCACCACCTCTGCCCGGCTGTTTTGTTTTGTTTTTTGCTTCTTCTTAAAAGAGTTTGCCTCATGAAATATCTGAATGGGCATGGTCATTTGGTGCTACTCATATTTTTAAATTTTACAAAATTAGAAACAGTGCTGCTTTCAAGTCTGGTCAGAGATGGTTCTTTCTGCAGTGTGCAGTGACTAGTTCTGAGACTCTTAGCTAGAGAAAGCACTCAGAACACGTAACTGTTGAGTACTCAGCTCTAAATGGGACTTCTTTGTTAAGGTCACCTACACCAAGGCTCAGGAAACACTGCAGAGTTATAAAAGGAATCTAAGGGGTTGGGGGAATGGTGCTATGAGATGAGGTGGGGGTCATGACCTAACCACGCTACTCATTCCCTCACAGCTTTGGCTACGCTTGACTGGTTCAGTTAATATGCTAGCACGCATGGAGGGAGGAAGGCCCCATTCCCAGCTCAAGAGCTTTTGTTGGTTGCTGGCTAATAGGGAAGGCAGAGCCCTCCCCACTGCCCCATGGTGTGGCCCTAGAAGGGCACACTGCCTCCCCTCATCCTTGCACATACTGATAGCACTATTTGGACTCAGCAAGTTTTTGGTTCTTTTTCTTTTTTAAAGGACATGAAAGTAAAAGGGGATGGTAAAGAGGAACAGGGGCGAAAGGCTGGACAACTATACAGCTAAGGCACACTGCAAACAGTAGATGTAATCGTCCAAAATAAATAAAAGCACTAAATGTAAAGTAAGTGCTGACTAAATTGCCAGCCGAGGAAGAGAAATTTGTTTTTGCTAGTTGAAGGCAGAAGGCTCTTGGTTGGTCACATTCTAGGATCCCAAGTTCCAAGAGTAGACCAGAAGAGGGAAGCATCCCAGAAGTCAGATATATATGGTCAGGGAGTCGGGAGGGTGAGTTGAGAGAAAGTCTCGGGGGTCTGGCACGGATTAAACAAAGGCAAGAAGTACATTTTACACAGGCCTCTTGCGTGTCTTAGATATGCATGCTCTGGAATCTGAACCAACCCTCCTGCCTTACATCCCGCGTGCCAGGGTGGTAGGTATGTCATACCATACCCAGTTTTATTTGTATACTGAATTAAAAAAAAAAAAAAAAAAGAAGAACCAGATGCTCAACTGAATGGCAATATTTTAGAAAACTTGCATTTAAATAAATCTTCTGGGGGAGAGTTGTCTCTGTTCCCCACTTTTACTACAGCGTTAAAAGTCACGGCTCACACTGCATGCACACTCTTATGTGACACACTCAACTGTGTCTCATTTCTACCCAGCAGATGCCAATGGGAATGAATACCAGCTGTCAAAAGTGGCACTGTGTGCTGGGCAGTGCTGGCGCCCCTTTAATCTCAGCACCGAGGAGGCAGAGGCAGGTGGAACTCTGAGTTCAAGGCAAGTCCAGGACAGCCAGGGCTACACAGAGAAACCAAATTAAGAAAACAAAACAAAAACCAAAACCCCCAAAACAAAACCAAAAATAAACCCCATAAAAACCAAAACCAAAACCACCCATTAAAAAACCAAAACTGGCACCATATACCAGGCAGGTATCTCGGAGGCCTTCAGAGGACTATCGTATCTTTCTTATGGAAGATGCCATTTCTAATCCCAGTCATCTGTCTTAAAGTAACTTTAACACGTTCGTGGGAACTTCCAAAAACAGTAGCTTTAAAAGCTTCTGATTTTGCCACTCAGTGCAGGTTAAGGAACATGAACAAGCTAGATGTGACCTGCTGTTATCCTTACTGTTATGCTTCCCGGGCATTATTTGCTTAGTTCAATTCATACTCTTGATTAGTTTTAAAATATTTTCAGCACACAAAATAAAATATATTCTACCAGGGCTAGCAATATTATAAAAGGAAGAGGCATTGCTTCCTGGGAAATTAACAAATTCCTGATTGAGTAGAATTCTTCTAAATTATAGGGAAATTACTCAAGTCAACTTTAAAGTGATCATTTGAAAGTTTTGTCATGTTGCAGGTGAATCCTCAAATCTGGTTTCTCCTCTTCTCTGAAGCACTGCTGAGACGTCTATTTTCTCCATGCACTATGTAAACCAGACATACACACAAAAACACCCAAACGCCCAACATGCCACAAACTCATGATGCACAATAGGCCAATGGAAGTTATGAGAAACTAGCGATGATATAAAAACTATAATGAACTAATTACATACAGTATGCATTCTGTTAAAATCAGTCATAAACTCGTGTGGGTGGGGTGCTCTTAGGAAAGCTAACGAACTCTTTGAAATGTGGGTCTATTCAGCAGACAGGAAAGGTGCAATTTAGAGGCATATTGACTGTTTTTTCTGCTTCGCATGTACTGAATTGATGAAGCTTGTGCAAGTTCACTCTCTAGATATTTAAGCTCAGGCATCCCCTCACCTTAGGGAAGGAAGCTGGCAGTGTTCATTTCACGTGCACACTCCTCTCTTCTCCATTACCCTTTCATGGATGAGGCATGTCCAGTGCCCACGGCTCGTTTGGAACCTCTTACACTTAAATGCTGAGGCACTTTCTCTAGCAGAGCCAGCAGAGTTGAAGAAAGGGCACGTTCACCCCAGAGAACAACATGGAACAGAAATGTCCCAAAGGCAAAATTTCAACTTGAATAACTATTTTCTGTTGTACTGTAACATTTCAAAATGTTACCATAGGTTCATCACTCTTATTAATATTTATATCTTTAGAGTCAACTTGGATAATTTCAAAATTCTTAGAGCTTTCATGACATTAGAAAGACAGGCCAAAGAGAACTCGTGACTAGCAGTTTTTGCTCCAGTACAAGCACAGAATGGCTGAGTAATAAGAGTTTCTGCTGAATAGAACTCATTCTTGTTGATGACAATAGGTGACCAAACAAGAGGTGCACACATAAAGTCTGTAGATTCTTACCACCAATGGTATTAGCAGATTGTGATCCTGAACAAGTGTAAAGGCAGAATTAGGGTAAGGGTTATAATCCACGAAGAGGGGAGAAGCAGTTGTAAAATGGATGGCAGGTGAAAATAACAAAGCTTTAGTCAGTTCTCAGGGGAAAACAAAACAAAACAAAACAAAACCTAATGCAAAGAGAGCAAGCTTTAAAAAAATTCCATAGCACAAATGTCTGTCACAAAAGCAGAACACGCAACAGTTTTACAGCTGACACTCATGTACAGATGAAATGAAATTGCAAAAGTCAATGCACATTCTTCAGCTTATCCATTATGGGATCCAAGTTGTTAAATGTTTACAATTTTATTTTGAACATTTAATTTAAAATTAGATATAGGAACAAATACCACATCTTATAGCTGAAGAAAAACAGAGACAAAAAAGCTAAGAATTTCCTCTTTCTTAAGATCCACAGAAAAGCAAGAGGTAGGGGAGGGAAGAGAGCTTCCTGACAGGCTGGACAGTCATCTGTACACAGCCAGTCACTACCAACAGAGTGAGGACATAGCTCTTCCGTAATCTACAAGTCTCTCCATTAGCTCTGCTTGCTTTATTCTGGTGAGCCTGAGCACAGCTGCTTTGATCCAAGAGATTCTCTGTCTTTCTAGACAACAGAACAAAACCATGGAAGCACCATGCACCCAGTGAGTCACTACAACGAAGATGGAAGGCACAGGAGGACCCCGTGCAAATAAGCTGTGAAGAAACTTGCATACAAACCACACATCTTTTGATAAAAGAATCTGGAATGGACACATACTCATTCAAATAAACAAGCAAGCAAATAAATAAAATCTTTCTAATATGATTTAAGACCTGTGTGATTTTATAGTGGGAAAGTCTCTAGACCTTCAGGTCCTATGAGGTTCAGACAAGCCAAATGTAAAATAATCCTATCTTTCACTATAGTGATCTGAAGTTGCAATGATTGAAACAGAGGGTCCCAACAAAGGCCACGAAGTCAGAAAGTAACAATTATCTCACAATTAAGTTTTAACTTAAATCCTAGCATGGACAATTTGTGATTATCTTTATTTTCCTTTACGTTTTAAACATCCTAACTTCAGTATTTATTTCTGCTTCATGAGGACAGTAAAAATATCAAGGTATAAAAACATGTAATAGCATCATAAAATTCAGCTTTCATTTTTGTTAAATGAAATAACAAGGATAATCTTGTCAGGTAATTCATGGCACCTATTCTGGGGTACACATTGTTTTAACTGCATTAAATATGCTGAATCATTCAACGTTCATGACAAGCCCATGAGGTAGATGCTATTATCCTCCTCCTTTTACAGGTGGGTACAGAAAAATACAGGAACCTAGAAGAGCCAGGACTGCAATTTGGGCACCACAGGTCCAAAGCCTGCAAACTTTACAGCACCTCAGAGCACTTGGCAATCTGACTCTGGTTGTACACAAGATTCCATATCTTAACTAGCTCCCAGGCTGTAGTGATGTTAGTCTGGGCAACAGACAAGGAGAAGGGAGGCTGCACTGCTAATCAATGTTTTCTAAGAATCACTCCAAAAGCACAGACACAGAGGAGAATGTGGTATTATCATCACTTCTGATGTCAGAGAAAATCCCTTGCCTTGTAGAACTATGTGTTATTCTGGCTGTTTGTGAGTAGTCTTCATTCTGAAACAAATTATGCCAAATCTTTCTGCTCATTTTAGGACTCTTGCAGAAAACTTCCAATGTTGACCTGCCAGACACTGTGATGCCAGGAAGAGGTGGCACCTCGACACCTACATGCAGGTGTCCTTGTGTCCCTGAGCCTTACTCATCTCCCTTGATCCCACAGTGCAGGACAGGCTAAGAAACACAAGCAGGACATCTGCAACCTGACCCTGGAACCCGTTCTTTCTCAAGATAATCAGGTTACGAAAGGGCCGTCCCTTCAGTTCCTTAGAAACCCACCTTGTGTTAGAGAGTACAGAGGGGGCAGCAAGAATTCACTGTCACTTAAATACATTACACAGGCACTTGCTGAGACAGACAGACGCAGGCCATGCGTTTACCTCAGCCTATGATTTTTTAATTGTTCCCATAAGGAACTCAGTGAGCAATGAAACATAAGAACATAAATCTCAAATTTCCCATGACCTTTGTCAGAACTAGTTACTTTAGCCTATTTCCCCTCATGATAAGTCAGTATTCACTGGCCCAAAATACTAGCCAAAGTTTAAGATGATCTAACAAATTTTGGGGAGAGTAAGAAGATACCATTTTTCTGTCTTTGCATAGCATCTGCTAGATATAAACAGATTTTGGCATTAATACTAAAATGATTTAGCATCTAAAAGGCACAATTGTCCACGTCTGCAAGTTTCTGAGTAGAATGTGAAGTCTGACTTTAAAGAATTGTATTGAAAATATTTCCATGCAAACATCTGTATATAAGATGAAGATCTCCTTCTAAGTGGCAGAGATCAATGATGTGGCCCTGATAACACAAACACAAGACAACACCCACTCAAAAAACCAAAACCAAACAAAAAACCAAAACCAAACCAAACCGAAAAAGAACCAAAAAACCAAAAACCAAACCAAACCAAAAAACAACAACCAAACCCAAACATGCACAACAACTGACCCAAAACATTGAAAAAAATACCTTCATTTTTGTCAGGTGATGATGAACCTAAAGCACAGAACAAGAACTCAGTATGTGGCTTGTGGCTTTTCAGATCAGCTTTGAATGTATCCACTGCTCATTCCTAACAGTAAAATAAGAGACACATTCACCCTAGCCGAACACAACAGGGAGGACTCATGAGCAGTACATACGCTGGGACTGAGACACCATTTTTGTCCGGCTTCTCCCTCTAGAATCAGTCTTGGCATTTCCCACAGCAACAAGCGGTGTAGAAAGCTTGGCTCTCACCCGACCTGAGGAACAAATATTTACACAATTAAAACACTTCCTATAACAGTATTTAGTATTAAGAAGGGGGACTTCCGCTATTTTCAAATATTTTTAAATTCTGAAGTAAGGCACCCATTATTTATACATTTCTCTTAAGAATTTAAAAGTACAATTTGGGGTTTGCTTTCTAAGATGGCATCTCATCTAGGCTTCTCTGAAAATTCCTGCCTTATTTTCCAAGTATCTGGGACTACAGCCTATATACCACCAAGCCCAGGTATATACTACTTTATACATGTTCTATACAAGAACAATTAGGACTGTTCTCAAATGTCTGCCATAGCTTTAGAGATGAACAAAACTAAGCAGCCTTCCTGACAGACAGCATACTCTAAAGAGAGCTACGGAAGAGTTGCCACCAGCCAAGTCTTCCTCAGTCTTCCCTTTCACCTCTCCCTCTGTCTCACCCCCGCTGTAACATCGCACTGCAGATATTTTCAATGTAGTTCCAGAGGCTTTGTTTTGTTCATTTTTGGTTGGGGGTATGGGGCAGGACCTCTAGTCCTGCTGGAACTCACACTGTAGATGAGGCTGGCTCAAACCCACTGAGATCTGCCTGATTAAAGCTGCTCACCACCTAAGCAGGCTCTTTCTAGAGCTCTTGCACTAAAGTGTCTGAGTAAGCTGCCAGTAGTAAAGATGAGTGACAGTCAAATCCCCACCATTAGTTAGGCGTTCTGGGGCTCTCCAGTGACACTCTCAAGCAGATCACATGATGTTGAACACAGATGAAAGAAGTATTTAGAATCTTTGTAAATTAAGAGTACAGTTTTAGGGAATCCCAAAATAGTGACTAATCTAATTTGACCATCCTGATTAGAAAAGCAGGTGCTCAAGAGCAGGGCTGGATTTAAACCTGAGGACTGGGTGAGGTCAGAGGAGAGGTAGGAGGAGCTGGAAGTGAAGCAGAGGTAGACCTAAAGAGAGCATCCCAGGCACTTCCTGAACACTATCCCTGCAAGGCCCCAGTAGCCCACACTGCATCCCCCTCCCCCCAGCGTTAGGAGTCTGCTCTCGGCAGGTCATAATTTCCTCATAACTGAAGAACAGTGCAGAGAAACTGAATGATAACTTTTGAATAAAGAATCCACCCACATTCTAGCCACATACTAATGCTTTAAATTAAAAGTACTGAAGTAAGCTACCATTCATTTTCAGTATCAGAACTAACATTTTTAGAGTAATTCAGTTTAAACTTAAAACTATTTTAAGCACACCATAGTTAATATAGAAACAAAAACAATTACATGCATTTGGTTTTATACTCCAGAAAATGTTATTCATGTCAAACTTAGGGAAAAAAACTGTGTTTAAAAAAAACAAAACAAAAAAACAAAAAGCCTTAATGAGATAGTCTTCAGGAAGGATAAATACAAAAACTGAATTCTTTTCATTTGTACAAACTCAGAAGGAATATTTCTTTCAACGTGAGCTGACTCAGAAAAGTATATTAAGCAAGCAGTTACACTCTTACACTGAGTTTGAATCAGAGACCAATTTTGTAGTCATTGATTCAAAAATTAAAAGATATATTTTAAAATAGATGAAATAAAAGTTTTTAATAACCAATGATATTAAAAGGAGTGTTCCTAAGAAGCAGAAATGACCTGGCATTAATTTAATAAAAATTTAAAAAGGAAAAAAAAAAAAAGAAAAGCATTTTTGTTGTCATTACCGAGAAAAATAATGGAATTATATACTAGATATTATCAAATATGTTAAGCAATAATGTTTTTCTAGCATGAGATGATCCAGGATATAAAGCAAAACTGCATGATGAAAATTAGAAAAGAATTTTACACACAATGAACACAACCAAATATAGACTGCAAAAGCTACCACAGGTGGCAAATGAGAAGGGTCTGCAGATACATTAGCCTGTTTTAGTTTTAATGCGTACTACCAATGAAACTAAGAGGTGGAGGGTCTGTGTTACTGACAAAGTATTTACTTCTTACCATCATCAGATGCTGTTCCTAAATAAGAGAGATAAAACAGTATTTCAACAAATTCTGAAAATGCTGCCTTACCATCCCCACCCCCAAGATTCATCTGCAAAGGTGAAAGCAGAATGTAACTTTAGTCAGATTGGATTTAGCTTTGAAAACATTAAAATTAAAAAAAGTAACCTGACAGAATTTGATTCACAATTCACATCAAGAAAGTTAAAGCCAGAAAACTAAAAATAGCAGAATTCTTAAGTTTTGAAAAGGTGGGAGAAATCCGAGAAATTAATTACTTGAGAACAATCGAACAATCTGATTACTGTTCCTTGCAAGGTTTATCTAGACTTCTCTAAAGCAGAACTATATTCTGTTCGTTTTCAAAAGGTGGCCCTAAGGGGACTGGAGAGAAACAGAAATCAAACGCACAACCTTGGTCACACTTGCCTAGCATTTCGTCAGAGCGCAACAAATCCGGGCCGAACGGCAGCGCTCAGCTTTTCTATTCACTCAGCGGTCTGCTGTGTGACCACAGAGCGCGTGACCTTTATGGAAAATGAGCAAGTATGAAAGCCTCTAGAACTCACACCCACTAGGGGCAGTGACACACACTGCATGGCAACACTGTCAGATGAAGGGTCAAACACATCAGATACCAGAGGGCACCACACAAAGGGCTTTAATTCTGACCCAAACAAGAAAAACACTGATTGGTAAGTGAGAGTTTTTCTAAGTACCCCAGCAACATAAGGTTCAAGGCTATCTAAGACTTCGGGAAGAAACCCCCTCCTGATGGCTATCGTTTCCATTCAAAAGTCTTAATTATGAAATACTTTAAAAGTTCCTAACCTGAGCTTCCACTTCATTAAAATAGAAAAAAAAATGAGGTTAATTTGTAGAGTTTATGTAAGAGTTAAGAGAAAAGGTGTTTTGCTTCTATTTCTTTTAATAAATTCTTTAACAAAGTTCAGACCTCCAGCTGACACCATCAGCTCTGACAGCGAAGAGAGTGCTGTGATGGCTTTCTCTCTAGTGTCTGACAAAACACAGTACAGATTTGTGACTAGACCAGAGCAGCCACAGACAAGCTGCAATAATTTGAATATTGGAATTTAAAAGGCAAGGCTTAACTTTGGTTTTAATTAAACGTTAGTTTAAAAGCTCAGCATATGCAAGTTGCAATCAATTTTAAATGAACATGTGAACTGTGAGACACAGTCCCTATCTTTCTTCAGTCGGTAACTAACATGTTAAAACAGAGACTTAAGAGACTCCTTTCCTTCTTCTGAATCCAGTATTGTAAAAAGAAATTAAGAAAAATAAAAATTTGAGGCCTATTTTTCAGGGTTCATTTGAAATATTTTAGGTAACTGACTTAAGTCCCCCCCCCAAAAAACCCCCAAAAACAAAAACAACAACAACAACAAAAAAAACACACAAGGAAATCCAAAATGGATAAAAGCAACTCAAAAATCCAAGCCAGAGTCCTGCAGCCATTTCACATGAAGTTCTTGATAAATAAATACCACATTTTCAGAAAACTGTAAAAGAATCAACAAGGCCCCAGTTGAAATGTGGAGAAGAATTATAAAAGTCTTACCATCCATCTTGTCAGAAGTATCCTCTTTGATGAAAGAGCAAGCAAAGAACAGAAGAAAACTTAGTATATTAGAAAAACGTCTTCATAATCCCTATTATTTTCTTAAGACAATTCACTTGTGTAGGCTCACACTGCCATCTGGCTTCTCACAGACCCCATCTTTTCTTAGGACTTTCAGCTCCTATAATCACACATGTAGGTAAAAATCTGCCTCTGTCCTTCAAGTTCCTAGAACCCCCCCACCCCCCCACCCCCAGCTTGTGATCAGGTGGTACCACTGAAGACCAGGCCTCTAATATATGCCACAAGAAAGTTAGCATAGTAGGACTGGCAATGCTATTGCTTTTGAGGCCCACATGTCACAATCCTCCTGTCCCAGCCTCTCGAGTGCTATAGTCACAGCTATGTGCCACCATGTGTGGCTGCTGTTGCTCTTCTGAAGGTCCTGTGTGTGACGCTGGCCTGTGCTAACTCAGCTCTGAACACCCCGATGATAACAAGGTTATGTGACAGTGGAGGCTCTCAACCACCCTAGCAATCTGCCTGAACCATATGCAAACAGTATGATTTGTGGTGAGCACCAACTTTCTTCTGGGTGTCTGGAATTTTGATAATTGTGGCTTGCTGAGAAAGCAAAGAGCCAATATGACCAGCCCCCTCTCCCTACCCTACCTTGGACTAGAAGTCTTAAATGAACTTCCCTGATAGAAGCATTGGTTGACATGTTATAGCATTTCATGGCAGAGGAAGAAGGGGTCTTTCTTCCTAAGCCCAGCTCCTAGGGTGAGAACTACAAAGCACACACTAGACCTCCAAGGCTTTCTCCCTACTGGTTCTGCTGTGCAGCCTTCCACTCTAATAAACCCCACTCACAGCCACAAATTGTGGTCATTACACCAAGTCTAACAATGTCCCTCCTCTTGTACTCACTCCTTGGACGAAGAATTCTCAGGCAGACAACTGCAAGCTTCCAACGACACTCTTCTGTATACCCACTGGTCCTGCTAATAATACCATGCCTGAATCCACACACCATCCACTTCCTCCTGCCCTGGCTTTCACAGCAAGGCTGCCTCCCAGCTCAGCTCACTCCACCCCTCACATCTTCTGTAGGAGCTGCACCAGGATGCTCTCTTCATCCTCACACTCCTTTCTTCCTAAGCTAACTAACCACCTTGGTGTATAGGCAAAGATCTTAAGGAAGAAGAGGAGGAGAAAAGTGCCAGAAACGAGAAGAGCTACAGAGCTCTTTCATCTTTTCTTAGCTATCAGGCACGGCAAATTTATAGATTCTGGTGCCAATTTCCTCCACAACCAACCAAAATTTGACTTTTATCTAACTGACTTTACTAAAATAATTTGTTTTATTTTCCATTCAGGCAGTTCCATAAACCCCCTATTAAGAATACTTACATATGTTAGGTAAGCATTTTATCATGAGCTATACCTTCAATATAAACACACACACACACACACACACACACACACACCCTGGCCATTTTCTATGACACTAAGCTTCCTCTACAAAAGTTAACAGGTAAATTTCAAAACACACAGGCTACCTTTGTGCCATAGTGTTCACTGCTTTAAAAAAAAACAAAACCAAAAAACAAAAGCAAATTGGCCAGTGGCAATTGCACTAGAGACTGTGTGGAATTTAACATTACCTTGTCTTTCTATACCCATTTCATCTCAACTGTTTCCTAAGCATTTTGAGTTTGAGGTCTCGTAGCAACTTCAACTCAAAAGGCAGGAAGCCAACAAATCTTTAGCCCCTAATTCTCAGCAGCACACCAATAACTGAAAAATCTCTAAGTACAGAATTTCATATCCTTAGCAGGAGACCTGTGAAAAACTAAATACAAGAAGGGTTTGAAAGAAAAAATGATATATTCATTCTGAACTCTGTAAGTTCAGACATGATAAACAAGGTTCAGTACAGAAGAAAGCAGAGCCCAGCAATCACATGTGTGTGCGGTTGCAGAAGGTCTCGTGGGGACAGAGGTGGGTGTGCTGCCATGCCCAGCTTTTAGGCAAGTGCTTAAACCGTACCTCATGCTCATACAGCAAGTGCTTTTACACAGAGAGCCATCTTCCTAATCCTGTTCCTACTTCCTTTAATTTTATCGGAACAGTGTGTCCTTACGTAGCCCCCTGGCTCAGAACTCAGGGCCCGTCTGCCTCTGCAGTCCTGGGATTAAAGGCAACAACACACTTGCCTCGCTTTTACTTGGCTCTCTTCCTTCTCTTTCTCCTCCACCCCTTCTACGATTTCTTTAGGTCATCAGTTCTTTTTTACTTCATTTCATTAGGTTGACAAGACCCTCCTTACCAACCCCTGCTTTAGTGAGGCTGAAGCCTTTTAGTCTCTACAATGAGGGGATCTGCTCCTCACTTTAGATAACAGAAACAAAAGGGAGCTGAGCCTAGAGTGTCTGGTACTTTCCATAGATCTTAAGGGGGCCACAGCCTTCTCCACTCAGATATCTGCAGTCAGGAAACTCAGTGGCACGGAGAGAATATGTATGTATCATTAAAACACCACACCATGATATTGCTAAAAAGAACACAGCTCATATTCAGTAAATAATGCCCACTCAGAGTTGAGGGAGTGTCTGAATTCCAAAGACACGCAGACTGAGAGGGCATAAAACAGGAGACCACATTCTGAAGTAGAAGGTTGATTTTTATTTTTTGGTATAATTACTTAATTACTCAATTATTGGGGGGGGGGAGAGAGAGAGAGAGAGACAGAGAGAGAGAGAGAGAGAGAGACTGACTATATGTGCTATGGAACATATGGGGGTCAAAGGACAATTGTTCCTTACTGAACTTTTACCTGAGCCATCTTGCTGGCCCTGGATCCAAACTCTGAACAGTTAACAAAGCTTCAGGTATTAAATGGTCATTCAGAAATGACATCCCCTCATTAATTCATTCAGCGCTGTGTGACAGGTCCCGTTCACCAGGCTCTCATCAACAGGTCTTCACATTCTCAAACTTTCCTGAATATTCATTCATAGACCTTTCACTCCCATCGGCTAACCACAGTTAAATCTAACATTTGTTCTAGTGTTTATAGGCAAATTTAATATGTATTTTATTTTTATGATCTATTTATAACTTTTCTTAGCATTTTTTTGTGGAGTGTGGCAAAAATTGTCTCCGAGTTTTCATATATTAGACTTAAATTGAGACCACAGTTTATTTAGATTTAGAATTTTTTTTAGTGATGTGAGATTAGATGAATTCTTATCTATTGAGTTTTTAATAAATTTTGTTCAAGATTCCGGTCATCTAGGATATATTGCACCACTGTGTAAGGTTGTGACTTATAAAAACTGTGAAATACCTTCTCAACAGCACGTTGACTGGTCTACGTTTACTTCACCATTCTCAAGCACTGCCACTCTAGTGCTCACCAAACCCCTGCCCAGATCTCTATGCCCTTTATTGTACACAGGAATGGATCTGCTCAGTGTTCTACACTACAACCACGAGGCAAAAAAGAGAAGTGTGCATCAGAGACTCAACGTGGATAACCAGCCTAAAACTTTTAAAACATACAGAAAAAAACCAACTCCGAAGAGCATCTGGAATGTTGAGCCTAAGCTCTGATTAGACACACAAGCCCTTTACAGCTCTCCCTTTCCCCCAAATGTAAAGGAATAAAAATAAGACCAAGGAAGCTGAGCGGCTATTCACAAAGCCCGTGCCTCCCCTTGGAAACCCCTGGGTAGGGGTGTCTTTAGTGCACATATGAAAATTCTACAGGCAACCATGGAATCAAGAACAGTATGTATGTCTGATCAAAATGAGGAGGAAGATAATAGAGACAAGCAGAGCCCAGGCAGCTGATGAGTACACAGGTCATTGCAAACAAGTAAGAATGAACCAGAAGTGAGTATGGCATTTTACTTTGTCGTCACTGAGAACACTGAAGAGTGAAATGAGCTCTTACCTAGTGAAGCATAGGAACCTGGATTCAGGGCACCTGCACCCAAACGCCCACTTCGCACAGCCTGTCCAGCAGCATGATGCGCCTTGGCACCAGCTGCCGCATTCACATCAATGTCACTTCGAGAACGCTGCAGGTTTCCTGGAAGGGGGCTGGCTTTGCTGCCTCCCACGGATACTACAGAAAACAAATTAGCTTATGTTATTTAAATGGCTGCAAAGAAAACGAAGATACACGAACTCAAAACCATCATGAAGTCATCATCTGTGGTAACACACAGTCCACAAGGCAGCAGTGGCCAACTGGACAGTACTATAATGTCACCTTAAAGTCAGAACACTCAGGTTCAGTTACGATAAAACAGTTTTCTCCGGCAATTTTGAATAGCTCATTGCTTCATTTTTCTTTCATGGAAAAAAGTGGTGACCTTTGATTACAAAATTGACAGGTTTGGCAACTAAAGAGATATGTTTAAGACAGTTTTGTGGAAATAAAACACTAAAATATATGAGAGTATTATTATTCTTTACTATTAGAAAATGCAAGAAAAGTTAGTCTAGGAATTGTGACATTGAAAAGTAAGTGGAGCTTTGTTACTCTTAGGAAGTCTGAGCCAAGTCATTAAACTGAAATTTAGCTTCAGTTTTTAAAAGAGTTTGAATATATTATGAGCTATACCTCAGTAATAGTTGTGAAGTCAACTGAATGGGTCCTGACCCACATTTTAAATGAAATAAAAGAGATCACTAAACTCCTCAAAGCCTCGGCTTCTACACATGTCCAGAGTCACAGTGTGTGCCCATGATTTGTGACACTGGGTCATGAAAATATTTTCTCACTGTGGATCATATCAAAGCCCTTTAAACACTACTGCTTAGAGACAAAATCGGCTGTAATTCTTACTCAGAGAAGTAATTACCTCTTCCAGCTACAGTTGAGGGATTTGCTGTTGACCATTTAGAAGAAAAAGGACGACTGGAAGGTAAAAAGAAATGTTTTTAGTAACAAGACTTGGTTGATTCCTTCGATGTCATGTCGTGGAAATGCACTACTCGCTGCATCAATTATTTTATGGTATCAAGAAATGCACAGAAGTCAAGTGTTTCCACACTTACATATACTTACATATAGAAACAAAATGCAACTCATTAACCCTAACTGCAGACCAAAGATATTAACAATAACCAAGTCACGATTTTTTTCAAGGTCTTAGTAGATGCAAGCTACCCAAGTGAAGGAGTTGGGGAGAGGAGGCCATGAGTCCCAAGTGTATGACCTTACTTGAGACTTTCTTGTGAGCTGGATGAGGACCTGTCTGACTGTGGAAGAGAAGCCACACTTCCAGAACTCTTTAAGTAAGTTTGAAGACTTTTCTGATATGATGGCTCAAGGGAGTTGTACAATGTTTCAGCTTCACCAGGAAAGTGGTTCCTAAGACCCATGTATGTCCTGTAAAGAAAGAAAAGGGTATCAGTGAGAGCTGGTCATGACTACAGGAACACAAACACACACGTTTAATGCAGTTTCCATGTTGGGTAAAAACTGAGTAAACTGAATAAATTCCAGTGGAAAAACTGCAGGTTTTGAGAAAAACAGACCCCAGTTTACAGCCTGGTTGTGGCCACTTATAGCTTATGTGTCCCTGAGTGACGCCCCATCTCAAACTCCAGATGCAGCTATGGAGACAGTACCACCTTGAAGGACTATCTTCAGGATTAAAAAGTTAAAAATAGTCTAGCTGTGGTGGCATATGTCTTCAATAGCAGTGTTCAGGAGGCCAAGGGAGTCGGATCTCTATGAGTTCAAGGCCCGCACGGTCTACATATTAAATTCCAGGATAGCCAAGGCTACAAAATGAGAACCTGTCTCAAAGTGGGGTAGGGGTACCAAGAGCCTTACTTAGTATCAGATGCATAGTATCGACTCAATAAACTTGGTTTTCTTGTTGAAAATGAAAGCTGACTAGTCTCTGACAGAATGAGAGCAATGGTGACGGCACAGGTCACAACCAGAAGTAGGTTACTACATGTCTAGCACAGGGTTAGTAGATAAAATGCATTTCAATTTTGCTGGCGAGTTAGTCAAAAAGAGTAATTGGGAAGTTGGTGATAAGATCACCTCTGAACATAATTCCTTAAGAGTAACCCAATACCTTACATATATTTAATTACACTGTCACAAATACAGTCCAGACTTACTTTCTTGCCTCCACTCTGGCCTCAGCGTCAGCATCATGAATTCCCTTCTTAATAGTTTCAACCAAAACAGCTGCGTGTCTACGTAATAAAGGCGTCTTTACGTTAATACTTCATACTGCATTTCACCACATACAACAGTCATTCCGATATAATACACATCTACCCCAAAGGAGGGGGGAAAGTGAAAGATTAATTAGTGACAGAATTAATTAAGACTGTAACATCCCTATCCCACGTCCCCCTAAAGGCAATGTTGCCACATAGTCCAGGATAGTCTTGAACTCACAATCTTCCTTCATGAGCCTCCAGAGTGCTGAGGTTACAAGTGTGCAATACCACATCTAACATCCTTTTCTCTCCTTTCTTACTGAGATGAATCTTGCTATGCAGCCTGGCCAATCTGACTTACGCTCTATCCCCACTAGCTGGGATTGCACGTTTGCCATAGTCAAAGATTAGAGGATTTTCTAACAGTCTTGCCTGCACAGCTCACCCATATACTGCTTCCTTCTGATACTTCAGAGACTATAAATCTGAAAGTGAGTATTTTTATAGAATTCTCACAACAGGTAAATAAATATGCAATATTTAAATCTAAAAATTATAAACTTGATGGTGAGAAATACCGGTATGGTAGGTTCCTCACTAGCCCAAAACTGTAGAAAATGATTTGCTACATGTCTGATCTAACCCAGGGGTTATCAACCTTCCTAATGCTGCGACCCTTTAATACAGTTCCTCGAGTTGTGGTGATCCTCAACTATAAAATTATTTCATTGCTACTTCGTAACTGTAATTATGAATCATAATGTAAATATCTGATATGCAACCCCTATGAAAGGGTTGTTTGATCACCAAATGGGTCAGGACTCAGAAGTTGAGAACCACTGATCTAACCAATAAATAAAATAGTAGCTGCCAAACAACAAACAAAAAGTGAATTACTTTGTGTCTATGTTTAAAAATATTTCAATTAAAAAAAAAAAAAAAAAAAGACCTATAAGGTCTGTAGTGATGGCTTAGCAGTTAAGAACAAATACTGTTCTTGCAGGTGAGAGTTCGGTCCCCAGCTCCGACATTAGGCAACTCATAGCTACCTATAACTCCAGCCTCAGGGGATCTGACACATGCAGAGAATTCCATTAAAAACAGAAATCAGCAATATATTCAATACAAATATAGGTTATTGCTGATGCTTCAAAACTGGAAAGTGGCATGAAATAGTACATACACAGCTCTGTGAACAGTACATTCACAGCTCTATGCAGAGCCAAGGGGCTGCTCATATTCTCCTTCATCTCAGAATTACAACACATGCTGTCCAGGGACATGGCTCAGCTAGTGTGGAGAGATAGTTAACAAATTTCTCTTCAAAAAAAAAAAAAAATTTTCTCTTACTTTAAACAGGAAGCCCTTTACAAGACTGCAGCTCATGAAACTTACATCATATGTGATTTTAAAAATGTTACCCAATACAATGTGGAAGATCTTACAAAACCTAGTCTACTTAAGGGGCTGTCACCTAACACACCAAACCTGAATGCACAGGAGGGACACAGTATCCCAGCTCTCAGGAAGACAAACAAGGACAAACATCTCTAGACAAATGAGACACAATATACAAGAACACCTTCTGCATGCCTGCTGCCAGGGGAAGGAGAATGAAATTCTTTATGTATGTTTGTATGGGTGGGATGCCTACCTTTCCAGTGAATGAGTCTGCCACTCTTGCAGCAGCAAATCTAAAAATTCAAATGAACGTCTGAAAAATAAATGTTAAATTACAATTAAATATAATGAGAAATACATTCACTTTCTTTCACAATACTTCATTTTGCCTCTGAATTAAACACACAAGACTTATTTTCAGATTATGTTAATTAGAAAAAGAAAAAAATGTAAAGGACTTAACTATTATTATGCTAGATAGCTTAAAGGGAGTTTGAATACTATAACTTCAAACTATTCATTAAATATAAATTTATGATGCAGTGTTTATGATGTAGTCCAGAGAGAGGGAGGCACACATGAAAGTGGAAGGCGAGAGGAGCCTCTACAAAGCAGTCCTCAGACGTCACATGTGATATGTAGTCCCGACACACATCACACACGTAAGGAAAGGCAGTGCTAACTAAGCACATGATACTGCAGAACTTTTGCTTCCACTTAAATATGTGCACACAGAACTTTAAACACAGTCACATGTATTTTCTCCTAAATCTCTAATTCTCCACTTCAGCCATTTTGTTCTTCATTTGTTGGCTTTAGGAAAATTAGCTGTTAGCCAGACTTCACCTATGGGCTCTTATTTTCTGACTCCTAAGATTTCAAAGAGGTGAGTACATAGCTGGTCTAAAATTGTTGAATCACGTAAGGGACACAGTGCCTTATTGAGCCACTGTCCGATGACAAAATGCTGTGCAAACTAGACTGCTCTCCAGTATCCAATGCACAAATACTGAGCCTAACAACAAAGCACTTCCCTTACACTCACCGTGGTCTTGATCTGAGCGTTAGGCAAGTGCTCTACCCCTTAGGGCCTAATCACTGATGGCAATGTGTTTTTGAAGAAAACTAAAGCTAAGTGTGGTGGTGCATAGCCTGAAATCTTTGCACTTGGGAACCCAAGGCGGGACAATTCTAACATCAATCAAGGCCAGCCTGGCTATACTGCAAGACCTTCTTTCAAAATAAATGAATGTTTGTTTCCAAAAAGAATGAAGAGAAAGAAAGGGAGTAACAAAGTTGATTTATCTATTTCCTGTCTTCTACACACGAAATTAGGGACTCTTAATGTTTAATCTGCAACCTAATGTTTAATCTGCAATCGATGAGGTGAACTCATCAGTCCCATAATTTACATATGCACTGAGATAGGTAACAATGAAACTTATTTCTAACTCTATACTTTGGAGAACAAGACAACAAGTGAACTAAATAAGCCACAGCTTAAGTGATAAACCTGAGAAACATGAATTCACAGCAGTTGCTCTATCTGCTTTCCCTTAAATAGGATGTGCTTAAAAATCTTGTATCATGGGCTAGAGAGACGGGTGGGCAAGTAAGAGTGCTCACAACTAGCCTGGTACCCTGATTTGGAGTCCTAGGATACACACAGTTGAAAAAAAGAACTGATCCTTGAAAGCTGTCTTCTGACTTCCGCGAGCGTATTATGGCGCATAAACACGCACTCAGGAGTAAAGGTAAACAAAATTGAAAAATTATATCATGGTTTTAATGGAAAAGGCAATATCAAGAAGTCAGAACTAACTGTCGCACTAAACTTAGAACTAATGGTAAAATTTATACTAAAAACCCTTCCCCTAAAACTTACCTCCTCACAGGAACTGACTTGGATGTGCAGTTGCTTGTTATTAAAGGTATAAGTCTGGGTACATGGGTATGCTGAAACAGATATTTTAGAGAAGCATGAAACGCTGTGACGCCATGGCGTGCTTTTGCTGTCTTACACTTAAGGGCTTAGCCGTGGGACAGCCAGGACAAAGGTGTAAATCAGATCTAAAGCTACGCAAATCCTTGATTAGAGTACAATGATGAGGGGCAGTTAGAGACAGCTGTCAAGGTTCCAATGTGTAATGAAGACAAACTGTTCACAGGCACAGAAAGACCTGTAAAGTTGTGTGTGTGTGTGTGTGCGCGCGCACACGCGCACACACAGAACTAATAACTAAGATGGCAACCACAGCACACCTACACTCCTAGCTACTGTGATACAGTGTACTGTGAAACGGTGATTTTAACAGAACTTTCATTGTGGGTGAATCACACAGTTCTTAGATTTGAGTAAGCGATAGACAACGCTCTCCAATTTCTAATTCTTACGCTCTTCTTTAGTGAAGTCAGCAGTAAAGTGCTTATTCTAGATACAGAACCTAAGCATAAATATGTATCACTTCAGTTGTGGCTGTACTCACTTTTCTCATTCTTAGCCATTAAGCACTCCATTCCTGATTTCTTAGGAAATTATAACATCATTATCAAAATCTCTATGTATCTAGTATCCCACACTAAGCATGTGCTGTTTTCATCACTACCTGCAACATCTACAGTCACAAACAAAAGTGCACACATGCACCAACATACGCGCATTATGTTCCATATGCAAATGAGCATACTTTGTAGTCTTTTGTATTATTTACTTGCTCTATAAAAACCACATTGCTTTTATTATCAGAAAAATCATTTAAAAGTAACTTTATTTCCTTTAGAGGTAAAAACAGTAATAATTTGACTTAAGTAAGAGCATGTGTGGGGACGGAGTCTGTAAGAAACCTACCCGAATAATAAATCTGATTGCTGCACATCCAGATGTCGCCATGACTTTGGCACTATTAGGGACAAGATTAAAAAGCGTAGGGACGATAGCTTCAGCGCCATGATCAAACTTGTTCCCCAAAACTGTTGAAAGGTGGCTACAGAGAAACAAAAGCTACTTTAGTGTTAAGTACAGAAAGGACTGATTCATTTATCTTGAGAGTTTTTATAGCCCCAACGCTAGCCTTAAACCTGATATGTAGAGAGGATGGCTTTGAACCTCTGATCCTCCTGCCTCCACCGTCCAAGTGCAGCACATGCCTGGCTGATGAGTACCAGAATGCAATGCCTGGCAGGGTCTTACCCATGCCTGTGCCATGAGCTGCACCCCCACCCTCTAGGCACTATGCAGTCTTTTCTTTTCCTATCTAACAACGGGCAGTCGGAAGACTAAACGTGGCATTTTACCTGTCTCTGTGTAGAGAATGTGTAGCTCACATGCTATGTGACCTCAGAACAGAACTACACATGCTAAGTAAATGTTAAGTAAAATGATTACTCTGATTGTGGGTCTGCATAAGGTATTTCCATTTTGATGCCTCAACAACCCAAAGTCCAAAATGTTTAACTCTTTTTAAGTTCTAAATCTTACTCAAATCAATGTTTAGCAAAGCATTATTTATTTTGATTAATTGTCCAATTACTTTTTTTGGAGGAGTAGGATTCTGGTATTGCTGGGACTGGATTTAAGTATCCACAAATAAAAATACAACTCTGGTATCTCCTAAAATTCATTAATCTTAAGAGCATTTGTATTTCCTTTCCATGTCTGTAATTAAGCAACTCTCTCCTCTCCCTCCCTCCCTCCACCTCTGTGTGCGCTAGTGCAAATGTAAGTGTGGAGTACAGATGACTATTCAGTGGTCATCCTCAGGAACACCATCCATTCCCCCTCATTAGCCTGGGATCACTAACTAAGCTGCACACTGGCTAGCTGGCCAGCGAGCCTGGGACTCTTCCTGTCTCTATCTCCCTGGTGCTGAGATTAGAAGGGCACACTGCAAACCCCAATGCTTGCACGGCAAGCAGCTTACCCACTGAGCTGACCCTCGGAACCCTGACTAGCTTCAGTTGTCATAGTTACCGACAGCCTTGACAATGTTTGTTATATTCATCAATTTCAGCATATACTTTACTTGATTCATTTTCTAGTTTTTGGAGATAAGGTCTTAATGTAGCCCATGCAGGCCTTGGACTCACTTGTAGCCAAGGACGATCTTTAACTCTGGATCCTCCTACTTGCCACCTGCCAAGTGCTGGCATTATAGACATGTATCACTGTGCTCAGCAGTTTACTATGTTATTGGATGCAGTTGTGACAAAAATTTGGGTTCTTGATTCAGAGAGGTACTCCAGACTTAGATCTAAGGCCTAGTGTTCAGTTTCAAAGTCAGTTTCCCAAACTCCTGTCTGTGTCTTCCTCTAAGAAGTATGAGCTCTGTTCCAGGGGGCAGGTGATACACATGGGAATCAACATTGAGAAGCCTGCTCAAAGAGGGGAGACCTACAGCAGGAGGTTTAGTGCAGATCCTGTACAGTAGCTTCTCTAGGGTCTCTGCGGAATGTACTGGGCACTAACAAGAATTCTGGGAAAGTCTGATTTGAACGGTTTCCTGAATGAGCCCTAGGAACTGGGGTTCCTCAGTGTTGGGAACAGTGGTTTTCTTGACTTCTCAGGAAGTTGTAGCTCTCATGTGAACAGATCGGCATTAAGCTAGACTCAGGATAACATAGATTTCTACAGCTCTTTGGCTGTGTCTCTTTTCTCCACTGTTCGGCATATCTGGCTATCCTACCTTCTGAAACGCACTCTCTATATTCCTAGTTCAGTGAGACTACCTTGCTATGTGTAGGTCCCAACACCTACCCCTACATCTCTAAGGCAGGGACAGGTCAGTACAGCTACGGCCACACTACTCTGTTAGGTTGTATTTATTTTTAAAAAAGATTTATTTATTTATATGAGTACACTGTAGCTGGCTTCAGACACACCAGAAGAGGGCAGGGTATCAGATCTGATTACAGATGGTTGTGAGCCACCATGTGGTTGCTGGGAATTGAACTCAGGACCTCTGGAAGAGCAGTCAGTGCTCTTAACTGCTGAGCCATCTCTCCAGCCTGTTAATTTGTATTTTTAAAGTATCCCAGCTTTGCCTTCAGCATACATTGCCTGCAAAAAAGTTATGTATTCACTCTGCAGTTCTCCTAGTCCACGTATATCTTGGTTTTCCTCTTTAGAAGTGTACAGTTACTTTCTTCTTTTGTGTGTGTATAAGTGCAGTGGCATACAAGCCAAGTCAGAGGACAACAGACATGGACGGATTAGTTCTCTCAGTCCAGGGAACTGAATTCACGTTGCCAGGCTTGGCAACAAGTGTTCTAAGCCACTGAACCATCTATTGGCTCTTAAGTATATTTTAAGGTTACATTTATTAATTCCTTTTGTTTGTTTGATCGAAGATACAGCATCACTTTGCTATACTGGCTTCACCTGACAACCTTGCTAGCATCCCCTGATTACAAGTCATCCATAGAGGCCCCTGCACAGGATAATTATGTCACCTGGTGCTTCCCTCCTTTTCTTGAAATCCTCAGAATTTTTAGATCCCCTTTCTTTCCTTAGGACAGTAACACAAGAGTAATTAGAAGATGTACTGCAGGTGCTCTGAGTTCCCTAGCTTCAACAAATGTATTGACAGCCATCTGTGAAACAACAGTACTCAGTGGTAAATAGGATTTCAAGGGAAGACAATGTACAAATAAATTTTGATAAATAAATGGTGTTATGATTCTAATTTGCTAAGATATCAGACATGGAGTACTTAATAGCCAAATTAGGAATGAGAAAAATAAGTATAGCCATCTCCAGGCCCATCCTTTTTTTTCCCTATACATTTTGCAGTTGGTAAAAACAGACATCTTATGGAAGATGTCTGTTATCTAGTGCTAGAGTCGTAATCTGTGGCCTCACACATGGTAAGCAGGTACTTTATCACAGTAACACAACCTCAACAAAAGAAAAATTATAAAAAAATAATAAAAGGAAAGGAAGAAAGAAAATCAAATAACTGAATCTGTATGTATAATTCAAATGATTTTGGGGTTCATATATCAGCCTCTTTGGGGGGGTGATCCTGTTACTGCTTTACTTAATGAACTCTGACTTAATGAATTCTACATTAATTCATAAAAAAAATCAATAGCATTCCAGGTGTGGAGGTACACCACTTCCATCCTAGCGCTTGGGAAAGCTGAAGAAGGCAGATTTCTGCCTACTTCCCAAACAGCCAGGACTATATAGTAATACCCTGTGTAAAAAAACAAACAGAACCCCTCAGCCCCCAGAGACACACTTACGCCACAGTGATGCAAGCTTCTCTGACCACCTGGGATCTGAGGTCCTTAGCGGACAGCTTAAGTGCTCCATCCAACAAACGTAAATGCTGGAAAAAGCAATCATACTGTGCAGCTCCAGCAACAAGTAGTGATCTGATTTTCTTAAGCTAAAAGAGAAATTTCATTATTGAGATAAAAGTTGATAGTTTACAAAGAAGGTATCCAAATTAGATCATCTAAACATCTGAAGGTTTTTCTTTAAAATAAACTGTATGGGTTTCATTAAATTTGCCTAACTAAATTGAGAAATTTTACTCGCATTGAATGAACCATGCAAATAAACATGCAAATCAGCAACAAGCTTTCTGGAAAAGCAGCATTACCAGTTTAGTTACATGTGAAACAGATACATGTATACATAAAAAAGTAAATTTAAATTTTTTAGTCATTCTTTTTCAAAGTACAGTAAAATATAATTACCATTGAAATTTACCACTTTAAAATATTTAATTGGTGGCATTTAAGTACACTCAGAACATCAGACAACCACTGTCATTACCTTATCAACAGTCTCATACACCTTCCTTTCCTTCTCTCTTCCCTGCTGTGTGTGTGTGTGAGTGTGTGTGAGCGTGTGTGTGAGCGTGTGTGTGAGTGTGTGTGTGAGTGTGTGTGTGAGTGTGTGTGAGTGTGTGTGAGTGTGTGTGAGCGCGTGTGTGTGTGAGCGTGTGTGTGAGCGTGTGTGTGTGTTTAAGCTCAAACCCAACGTCTCATACATGCTAAGCAAGTACGACAAAATCAATACATAAAAATGAAAATAAAGAGAGAAAAAACTAATAATAAATTGGGTTGAGTACATATATAAAACTGTGTTCAGCTGCACTACTCACAAGGAAGCCAAAGCTGTAAAAATATTATCTGTACATAAGACAGGAGGAAGGAAACCTGACAAACTTGACAGCATACAGTACACCAGAGAGAAAATAAACACTCACAAAAAGTCTGGGCAAAACTGTGAAGGACTAAAACCTTTATTCATCAACCGAAATAAAACTGCATGTACTTTTTACCAAGGACCCACAAGTAAGCTCTCCAGCCTAGCGAACAGAGTTATGACCAGGATGTGCAAAGGACTGGGATTCGGCTCAGCTCAGGGATGGACTACTCACTAACACCATATCAAGGGGAAAGGGAGCAGAAGGACATTTACTACATCATTAAAGCTGAGCCTGCTGGAGACTGATTTAATCCCATACTGTCATACAATCAACAGAGGTAGGCCAATCCCCCCACCCCCCTCTGAGTGGTTGCTTCCTTTACACAGCAAGCTGCAGGACAAGCCAAGGACACCAGAGAGATCCTTTCTAAATAAGCAAACAAAAACACCCCCTCCCACATAATTAAAAAAAGAAAAAAAGAAAACCCTTAAAACTCTGTCTAATCATCAAATGAGGATGAGTTGAACGAGTTACACATACACGTATCAAACTAAAGAATGTGCGAACACACTGACCAGCATTCAGTGAATGTGCGAACACACTGACCAGCA
>JADRCH010000034.1:5631479-5653487 GCA_019843965.1 Rhynchomys soricoides
TCAGTGAGTGTGCGAACACACCGACCAGCATTCAGTGAGTGTGCGAACACACCGACCAGCATTCAGTGAGTGTGCGAACACACCGACCAGCATTCAGTGAGTGTGCGAACACACTGACCAGCACTCAGTGAGTGTGCGAACACACTGACCAGCACTCAGTGCATGCTGAACATTTATAACCAAGTGTCTTGTATAGGTACTGTTGGTTAAAGAAAAAGGGGCAAGGGGTTAAGCATTGCTTAGTTTTACTAAAAGGAGTGGAGGGTATTATGTTTCACACACATTTGAATGCACAGAGAAGATGTCATACTCCAAAAAAACATTCAGACTATTTCTGAATTTCTACTTTCAAAAGAAAACAAATTTTAAAAAAAAAAAAACCCTTCAGGTTCAAGTTTATGTCTTTCATTTTAATCTGTGATATCTTTCCATAGGTCACTGATGAAAAAGTTGTTTTATTTTTTAAATTCTGATTTATGTATGATATAGAACTTGAAAGGTAAATAAAAATTATACTTAAACAAATTCAGAGCACTATTTTCTGTGTTAAGAACAATATGTTAAACATTCAAAAATACAGACTTCTAAACACAAAGATGGAAAACCATCTGTAATGCATAATGTCATAAAAGCACTATTTGTCAGGAAGATACATGATTAGCCAGACTGGAAGCTTTGAGAGCACAGGCATCTTCAAATTGGCCCTTTCCTGGCCTTGGGGATACTAAGGTACCCACTGTCATCTGACAAAATTGACATCACAGGATATGAATACAATATAGAACTCATGTCAACACAAACATGATTTTAAGATTCATCTAATACTTTCTTCAAGAAATCTACTGCAAATAAACTATTCCTAGCTCAAGGATGACCAAAATTTTTGTAAAAAATTCACCCATATTTACTATATTTAAGACTCAAATGAATAGACAATACTGCTACGAAATTATGTCAATGTTGAATAAATGCTAAGCCCACAGGAGAAGCCAATCTCTTCTCTGGCAAGTCCTCATGACTCAGGGCCCACTGACGATGGTGCTGCTAAGCATCTGGGTGACTCCAGAGAGGCCAGGCCAGAGCTCTCTCAACCTCACAAGGCAAGAAGACAGGCTGTGAGACACACACTGACATGATCAGCAAAAACAGAAGACATGTCACTCTAAAGCCAATAATGCCTTTTACAGCCATGTTTCCCACAGAGAAATGTTATCCATCAGATTTTAAGTTACGACTACTATCAGCTGTACCACAGCTGAATGCATGTTCTCTTCAAGTTTTGAACAGGAAGGCTGCTAAGTAGCGAGGGCTAAGGAGATAGGGAATGAGAACTTACTGCATTGGCACGCTGGTCCCAGTCATGCTTGTCATCTGACAAAATTTCCCTGATCTTATTTAACGTTTCTTCAAGTTCTCGACTAGAATAGATCTTAAAAGAAAACATTTAAAATTAGAACAAAATTCCTTGCTGTAAATAACATAAAATGATGCACCAGTGTTTGAACAGTCTTTTATGTAGTAAGGACATTTCACTCGAGCTACACTTTCAGTGGGAACGGCTACAGACAACAGATGCCCCAACAGCCTTCCTTTCTGCCCTCTTTGCTACTTGTCCCCACGTGAACAACCTCAATCATGCTTCTAGAATGCTTCCAATGGAGTAGATGTCCAAGGAACAAAAAGGGAGAAATTTCCCAAAAACTGCATTTATACACTATTACAAAATATTGTTAAAAAGACATGCTTTAGTTTTGTAAAACTATTTGAAAAAATGGCTAGTGCCAGAATAGACTAAGCATATAACTCACCTGGCTACATTGTGTCTCTAAAAGGGGGGAAACAAAACTCAATTAAAACAGGTCCTTTTGGCAACATTTTATAATAAATATATTATATTTGTTATATATTATAAATATAATATATTTATTATAAACACATCTAATTGTAGTACGAGGTGCTATCTTGGAAGACAATGTAAAGACCTTCTCTAAACCATGAAGGAGGGGAGGAAGTAACTCAAAAATTCACTCCAGTAACTCCACAATTTTCTAAGCCATCTGTTCTTGGGCTCCTCATGTCTCTTCTAGGTATACAAAGAACACTGGGTTAGGGATCTTCTGTAGAATGAGCCCTTGGTTTCTAACTTCTCTAGCTGACTGAATGATGGTTTCCACATAAAGAACACTGGAAGATCATGTGTTAAGAAGGGAGATTATGCTTCTGGGGGAATCAGCCTCCCTGACCTCAAGCTGTACTACAGAGCAATAGTGATCAACACTGCATGGTATGGGTACAGTGACAGGCAGGTTGATCAATGAAATAGAATCGAAGACCCAGAAATGAATCCACATACATATGGTCACTTGATCTTCGACAAAGGAGCTAAAACCATACAGTGGAAAAAAGACAGCATCTTCAACAAATGGTGCTGGATCAACTGGAGGTCTACATGTAGAAGATTGCGAATTGATCCATTCCTATCACCCTGCACAAAGCTCAAGTCCAAGTGGATCAAGGACCTTCACATAAAACCAGATACACTGAATCTAATAGAAGAGAAAGTGGGGAAGAGTCTCAAACACTTGGGTACAGGGGAAATGTTCTTGAACAGAACACCAATAGCTTGTGCTCTAAGATCAAGAATTGACAGACGGGACCTCATAAAACTACAAAGCTTCTGTAAGGCAAAGGACACTGTAATTAGGGCAAAACGGTAACCTACCGTGAAAAAGATCTTTACCAATCCTACATCTGATAGAGGGCTAATATCCAATGTATACAGAGAACTCAAGAAGCTAACTCCAGAGATACAAATAATCCTATCAAAAAATGGGGAAGTGAGCTAAACAGAGAATTCTCAACTGAGGAAACTCTAATGGCTGAGAAGCACCTAAAGAAATGTTCAACATCCTTAGTCATCAGGGAAATGCAAATCAAAACAACCCTGAGGTTCCACCTCACACCAGTCAGAATGGCTAAGATCAAAAACTCAGGTGACAGCAGATATTGGCGAGGATGTGGAGAAAGAGGAACACTCCTCCATTGCTGGTGGGAATGCAAGTTGATACAACCTCTCTGGAAATCAGTTTGGCAGACCCTCAGAAAATTGGACATAATACTACCTGAGGACCAGCTATTCCACTCCTGGGCATATACCCAGAAGATGCTCCAACATGTAATAAAAACACATGTTCCACTATGTTCATAGCAGCCATATTTATAATAGCCAGAAGCTGGAAACAACCCAGATGTCCCTCCACAGAGGAATGGATACAGAAAATGTGGTACATTTACACAATGGAATACTACTCAGCTATTAAAAACAATGACTTCATGAAATTCGTAGACAAATGGATGGATCTTGAAAACATCATTCTGAGCCAGCTAACGCAGTCACAAAAGAATGAACATGGCATGTATTTACTGCTAAGTGGTTATTAGCCTAAAAGTTTGAAATACCCAAGAGTCACTTCGCAGGAACAGTAGTACTGAGTACGAGGTCCCAGATGGAGGGCTTGGAGAAAGGACTGAAGGAGCTGAGGGAGTGTGCAGCCCCAGGGAGGTAGCAACACTGGCAACTGGCCTGATACCCCTCCATACTTCTGGAGACTGATCCACCAACTAAAGAATACACATGGAGGGACCCATAGTGCTGGCCACAAAGACTGCAGAGGAGGGTCTTGTTACCCGTCAGGGGGAGGAGAGGCCCTTGGGTCTGAGGGTGTTATATCCCCTAGTGTAGGAGAATGTCAAGGAGGGAAGACAAGAGTGGGTGGGAGGTGGGGTGGGGAGGTGGGTTGGAGAATATCCCCATAGTGGCAGGGGGAGGGCGGAGGGAATGGGGAGGTTCCAAAGGGGGGATCTGGAAAGGGAGAAACATTTGAAATGTCAATAAAATATGGAAATAAAAATAAATAAATAAATAAAAACTAAAAGAAAAAAAAAAGAAAAATGAAATGTCCATGTAAATAGATGACAGTGTAAACAATCGTTCTGAGAAGGGTGACTAAGACCAGATGCTTGTATTTATCTCATTTGTGGACATTAGCTTTGAGTCTTCAGATATGTATGTTTCATTCAGAATATCCATACAAGTTGGAAAATTGGTGAGAGGTCACGGGATGGGGGAGCTTTCAAAGGATGAGAGATAGAATGCAGTGGTATAAAAAGTGAAAAGAGAAAAGGAACTAGTAAACTGGAGTTGAGAGTGGGTGTGGTAGAGGAGTGGAGACTCTTCCCTCACTTGTTGAACTTTGGACTACTGACGGATTCTGGAACCGGGATAGCCATTGTCTTCAGCTAGGTAACTGCTGGTGAGCCTACCATACTCCAGTGAAATAGTTCCAAATCTGTGGGCACCCAAACATCCCTCATTAAACACAGCATAAGGAGTAACCCACTGAAGGATCTGAATGAACATTTTAAAAATAAAAGTGGCCATCAATAAGCAAAAAAAAAAAAGAAGGGAGACTATGATTATGATTTTAGACAGGTTGTGTTTGAGATGTCTCTGAAAGCCCTAAAAGAAAATGATTTTAATGCTCAGCAGAGGTCTGGCTTAGAGGAAGAATTAGATATAATCAACATAGTGGTGCTAGATAAAGCCACGTTGTTGAAGAAAGTCATGAAGCAACAAAATGCAAGTAGGTAGATAGGGTCCGAAAGTATCCCTTAGTTATCTGTAATATTTAATTGACCAAATAAAGAAGGATCCATTTGTAAAGGAAATGGATGTGAACAGACAGATAAGAGTAAAGTGGGAAAGCCTGTTTTACAACTTTTACAACAAAACTGTGAAGAAAGGAAACTATTAGGCCAGTTGCTTTGGGTACTGTGAGGATGGTAAGCGATTAGACGCCAGGAAAATGTACGGAAGCGAATGCAGGTAGAGAAAAGGGGAGGTGCAAACGGACACCCTAACAAAGAAACTGTCTGGACTTGACAGCTGTTGGGACTGCTTTCTTTACACACAGGGGGTTGAGGGAGGGGTGAGTGGAGGGAGACAGACTTTTCAATGTTTAGATTTTATTTTATGTGTATGAATGTTTTGCCTGCACATATGTACATGCACCACATGCGTGCATGGTACCTGTGAAGATTAGAACTTGTTTGATAGCCTAGAACTGGAGTTAAGGATAGTTGTGAGCCATCACAGTTGTTAGGAATCCAACCTGGATCCTCTGCAAGAGCAGCAAATGCTCTTAACTGTGAAGCCACCTCTCAAGTCCCCAAATCAACTTTAGACTGACACTGGGTATATCACCACATGCCAGGGCAGCACTTGTGCTTGGGAGGAATAGCTGTCCAACACAAAATGAACTCCATGCCTTTGTGTGTACTTTTATTGTTTTTGTTTGTTTGTTTTATTTTAGTGAGAGAAAAAGAACAGAAGTTGGGAGGAAGGGAAGAACATGACAAAAATGCATTGTATGAAAAAGACATTTTTTTTCAAGATAGGATGTCTCTGTGTAGCAGAGCCCTGGCTAGCTTAGACTGACTTTGTAGACCAGGCTGGCCTTGAACTCAGAGACCTGCCTGCCTCTGCCTCCCAAATGCTACATCAAAGATATGCACCACCATGCCTGGCATGGAAAAAAAAAAAATTAAGTAACATCTTTAAAGAAAAAGTATCAAATACAGACAGCTCCACAGAAAAGGATGCGGACCTAAAAAATGAGCAGTGTTTGGAAGACATGCGGTCTTTATTTTTTCCCAGCTTCTGGGGATCAAGTCCAGGACCTGATGGTGCTTGCTAGGCAAGCACCCAGCCACCAAACCACACCTTTCACTCAGTTTTCAGTTGTGTGACTGAAAACTTTTACCACGTGGGTTCCAGGGATCACCTTCAGGTTGGAAGCTTCGGTGGAAAGCTCCTTTATCCAGGAAGCCATCTTACTAGCCCACTTCTTTTTAAATAGTGAAAGTCAGCAATGTTTAAGAGATAGCCAGAAGGTTCTAAAAAGCAGAAGCTTGAACTCACATAGGTCACTGATATCTGTGAGCTCCAGGAGGCTGTGGAACGCTGCAGGCACTGGCTCTGGGTGAGGATGGGCCATGACCCATGGTCCTATGATAGCAGGCAGCCCTCTGATGGCTGCAGAAAATAAGTACTTCCAAAAGAGCATGGATATGACCTAATAGCATGGATGTTGGACTGCTGGGCACTTGTGCTATGTAGTAAGAACTGTGTGCTCTGTGATTGTCTTTCTGCAGAAGCACTTTCTGGGTTATGAAACAGAAGAAAATTGTTAAGTTTAGAAATATCCATAATTGTGCTTTTGCAAAAGGAGTATTTAAAAATCAAAATTGTAAGATTTCAATCCATTATGAATAATCTTACTGCAAGAAACTACAGTATCAAAGTCTGGCTGAGAAGCAAAGCCCAGGTCAGTAGAAAGATAAATACTACGGACATGTGTGCCCTGGTGCAGCAACAGCAGAACGCTGTGCAAGAGCAAGCAGTATGTGCGGCAGATAATGCATGAATGAAGGTGGAGAGGTGGTCAAAAAACTGATGTTTCAGCTGGGTGTGGTGGCACATGCCTTAATCCAGTCAGAGGAAGGCAGATCTCTGTGGGTTCAAGGCCTGCCCAGTCTACGGAGTTCAAGAACAGCCAGGGTTACACAGAGAAACCCTATCTCAAAACAAACAAAAACCAAACAACAACAAGAACACACACATACACACACAACCTGATGCTTCATCCAAATGGAAAGGAGGTCACCAAGTACAATATGAAGGTAGAAATGGGGGAAATGGGGAGGAAGGCTAACGGGGGGGAGGAGGGGAAGGAGAAGGTGATCAATACAGGAGGGCTGTTCAATAAAACCTCAATGGATCATACTATTTTATATTTACCTAAAATTAAATTGCATGCAATGTATGTAAATGCGTGTGCACGCATGCACACACCCACACATACCCACATCTACCTTAAATGAAGTTACACTATTTGGGCTTTGGGCTGACAAAGCTTCCTACAAGAGCCATAGCTTACCTAACAAAATGCCCTAGTACCAGGCATGAGAAACCTCCATTCAAGTTGTTGCTCGTGGTAATCCAAGTGATTTCCTAAACAATATAGGATATTATATTGCTGTTGCCCACAGTTGTCTCACAGAGGTTGAAGGGAAGACACTGTTGCTGAAAACCCAGCACACAGGATATAGAGGACTTGGACAAATCAAGCTGGATTAAACCTGAAAGACTCCTTCCTGTGTTCTGGCTTCCACAGTGCCAGAACGTATTATGTAAGCCATCAAGGAAGGGATACAATTGACTCTATACAGTGTGGTACCTATGAATCAGAACACTGACCAGCATGGCAAATACCTAAAGGTGCAACAGTAGTAACTCAAATCTTTGTGGTAAGCAACAGTTGTCAGATTGGACTTAAGGCACGCTCAACACGAGGGAAAACATGCTTGCTGCCAGAAACTGAACCAACTACTCTGAACTCATGAGGTCATGTTTCTCAGAAGAGAACTACTACTCCCATCTTACTGCTTAATTTCTAAAGGGAGTGTAAATCTTATCCTTGTGTGCACAGGTAGGTAAGCATAGCTCTCCCTCCTCATCAAGGAAGCTTCTCTGTATAGCAAATGGAGACCACTACAGAAAATACAGCCGGGGCCAGAGAGCTAGCTCAGTAATTAAGAACACTTGTTGCTCTAGCAGAGGCCCTGGGTTCAATATCCAGGACCCACATGGTGGCTCACAACCATCTGTAACTCTAATCCTAAGGGACCCAGCACCTTCTTCTGACCTCTGCAGGCACCAGGTATACATGTGCTGGGTATACATACAAACAGACAAAACACTGATACACATAAAATAATAAAATAAATCTTGAGAGGGAGGGAGAGAAGGAGAGGGAGGGGGGAGAAAGTGAAGGCTAGCGCACAACTGAACACAACGGGGAGCCCAGTCCAAATGGATACGTCTTCAATACAACTCCTGCATGTAAGGCTCGGGGTCTATTTAAGAAGAGAGGTGGAAAGACAGTAGAGCCAGAGGACCGGGAGTCTGTTGGGAAAGAGCTGCCCAAACAACGGCACGATCAACAGACAAGCTAATGCAGACCGAGGAAACTCTCACTCAGACAGAGAACTACAGGCAACCAGTGACTGCTAAGAGAGGGAGAGTTAGCCTCTCCAAGAGCAGAGCCCCGTAAGTGGTTGTCCAATACACATGGTCAGCCCAAATTCATATACACATAATCAACGAAAGTGGGCTCAAGGCTGTTCATCTCTGTACATATGGCAATGATAAAAAGAAAGGAGGCCATCAACTGGAGAAGGTTCAGGGAGAGTATGGAAGGGGTTGGAGGAGGAAAGCAAAGGAGGGAGATTTATTATATTTTAATTTTAAAATAAAAATAAAGGATGAAAGAGGAAAGAATACATTAACATCTAGGGTGTAGAAATAGCGGGATCTGCTTATCATCAGCACTGCCAGATTTACCCATCACAGCATCCTTGACAGTACACCACCAACCCCTAAGTTCAGATGGTTTTACAGCCAGTGCGGCTGATCCCAGGGAACGGTGGGCAGATGTCCCGAACAGCACAAGAAAACAGGAAGGTCTGGCCAGAGGGCAAGGCCTCACAGAAGCAGTGCGGGACAAGGAGGACAGCAAGCACAGCTAGCTCAGCACCAGCTCCGTTAGAGTTTAAGGAAAGGGAAGCTCTACTTTAATAACTGGACGGGCACTGAAGAGACAGACTCCCTAGAAGCAGTGATGCTGCAGCAACGGTGATGGGAAGCCTGTTCTCCTTCCTGAGGCTGGGCAGCCCACGGCTTCAGTGATCCTGTAAGGATCCATTCTGGTAAACATACTGAACAATGAACAATGATCAAGTCTAGACAAGTTTCACAACTATTCCTAGAACACTGACCATTCCTTTACATGAGAAGCCTACAAAATATATATATAGAGAGAGGGAAGTATCTTAAGTGAAAAATCCATTTCAAATACACTCAGATCAGAAGCATTTTAAAAGCTTTCCTGTAACTCTTTAAGACCTTAAATAGCTTAAGGAAAGCTTTTCTTTTGAGAGAGCCTAATAGCTCACACAGTGTAAGGCAGTGTGCAAAGAAAGCTCCAGAACCTTTTCAAGACAACACTCAGCAGGGACATAGGGACATCCATGATAGAAGCAGCATTCCGAGTGGCAGGAAAGACAGACAGAGCGCGAAGAAATGCACATTTTCACACACACCTCTCTCTCTCTCTCTCTCTCTCTGGTAAGAACCTTAGAAGAAAGAAAGATAAAGCATTTTCTTACAGGGAAGAAGCATTTCCCCACAGCAAAAAGCTGTTGAAATGAGTTACCTAATCATACCTTTCTTAGAAGTGGTATGACCACCCTATACAGCAAAATCTAGTGAAACAAACAAACCATAGCTATGCAATTCCATACATATGACACCCTGAAGAAGCTCCCATAAAAGCCTGGTATGTTGGTGCCTACAATTCTACTATGCTTAGGAGTTTGAAACAGACGGATCAGGAATTCAAGACCATACTGAATTACATGATATTTTAAAAATAAGCAAGTAAACAAAAGCATCTTACAAATAAATACATTTTAAAATCTTGTCAGCAGCATGCCTTTAGTCCCAGCAGAAGGTAAAAACCTTTAATCAGGAGGCAGAAGCAGGTACATCTCTGTAATTTGAGGCCAGTCTGGTCTACATAGCTAGTTCTGGGACTGTCAGGACTACACAGAAAAACCCTCTCAAAAACCAAAAACAACAACAAAACCCCAAGCAATAAATGAATAAATCTTATAAACAAAATCCCTCACTGCAGCATAATACAGATTAGCAAAAAGTTGGGAACCTAAACATCAGCAGCAATAAGGATAGACTACTTACTCACACAGTATCTGAAGGAACAAAATCACAAGCTTAGCCCTGAAGAAGAATGCACCAAGCAGCACAGGGTCCAAGGCCAGGCCATGTGTACAGCTACTATAAATACTGTAGTGTGTGTTCATTGGCCATGCACTGACTGACAGCATGCTCACTTTGATTCCTTTGGTTCCTCCAGGGGAGAACTTTCATTCCTCTATTTGTCAGCCTCCAACACTCCCTGGGGGTCAGAACTAACTATGAACTTAACATCTGACATTGCAATGTGGTTTCAATTTTATTTAAGCTTTACTGAAAAACTAATTTGAAAAATTTGAAATTATGACAATAATTAATGTCTTGATAATGTCTAATATATCATTCATACATTCATTTAAGAGGAAACTTTTTCTTTTTTTTTTTTGGTTTTTGGTTTTTTGAGACAGGGTTTCTCTGTGTAGCCCTGGCTGTCTTGGAACTCACTCTGTAGACCAGGCTGGCCTCAAACTGAGAAATCTGCCTGTCTCTGCCTCCCAAGTGCTGGGATTAAAGGTGTGTGCCACCTGCCCAGCAGGGGAAACTTTTTTAAACATTTAAAATTTCCTTTTTTCTTTTTCTTTCTTTCTTTCTTTCTTTCTTTCTTTCTTTCTTTCTTTCTTTCTTTCTTTCTTCCTTTTTTTTTGAGAAATGGTCTTTCTGCATAGTCCTGGCTGTCCTAGAACTTGTTCTGTAGACTGGGCTAGCCTCAAACTCAAAGATCCTCCTGCGTCTGCCTCCTGAGACCTGGGATTAAAAGCATGCGCCACTACAGCCATCCAGCTAGATGTTGGTGTTCTTGGCCAAGTGGGTCGACAGAAGAAAGAGGGTCACTCAAGGATGAATTAAGGCCTTGCTGGCAGCAGGGAGATCCAGCCTCTGAGGACTGAACATCTCACAAAAGCAACTTATTGATTGTTACACGATAGTTATTTCTTGGGTACAAGCTCCTCATATTAAAGCCCCTAATCTAATCTATATGTTTTGTGACGGAGAACGTCATGCTCTGCAACTTTAGCACATACTATGTGTATTTTTTGCAGCACTCAACAATGCAGGACACTGCAGGTGTGCCAAGACTGACTTGTTAGCAAAGCTCTGCAAAGCTCGTCCAGAAAAAGGACTCTACGGGAAACAGAAAACAATCACTGTCTTCTACAGTGACTTGGAACGAAACAGCTGTCTTTTTAAAGTTTATCCTAGATATAAAGACTCTACAGGAGTCCCTGCCACATCTCCTCTCCTTGTGTGTGATGTTCGTAAGGGAGACAACTGTGGAATGGGTCTCCTCCCTTTACCATTATGAGGGACTCAGGGTCCAACTCAGCATGTCAGACTTGCGCTGTAAAGTGCTTGACCCGAGCCATCTAGTTGTACTCGCAAATAAAAACTTTTAAAGAGACAAAAAAGGGTGTGTGTGTGTGAAGAGGCAGAGACAATATCATGAGGGATGCCACTTCCCTGGAAACCTTACCTGAACAGAAGGAACATCTGTAAAAGCTTTTATAAAATCATCTTCATCAACTGCTCCTGCCCCTCCTTCTTTAGAAGTACCTGTTAATTAAAAAAAAAAATTGGTTTTCTAAGGTATATGTTTAGGTATCTTACCAATAAGGACAACGTGAAAGATCCCTTTGATATGAACAACAGCATAATTCTGAAGGATATTCCAATGTATTAGAAAAAAAAAATGTTTTAAAATAGGGCAACTTCCAGAAAAGTCAAGGCACATGGCAGTAGCCGGCTACTTCCTGATGTGACAGCAGAAGTTCAACCCCACGACCATTCCGTGCATTAGTAAGGACACAATAAAAAGGGAAAAGCTAACCACTTAAAAGCTGAATAGTAGGTCAGGTGTGGTGGTCAAGCTTGTAATCCTGGCGCTTGGAAGGCTGAGCAGCAAGACCATAGCACACTTAATGCCAGTTTCTACGGCACAGTAGAAACTTGTCTCAATCATTAATTGGCAACCTTAAGTGACAATAAATTTCAAAAAAATGATGTGAAACAACAGGAACAAAAATCTATATATGATGCTGTGCTTAAGAACACATGTGAAAGAAATGAGGGTTTTGGAATTAAATTTGATTATATAAACCTTCATTTATTATACATAGAAAATCAATATTAGCAAGTTATTATTATATCGTAGCTGGTAAGTAGCAGCTATGTAAGAGGTGATGGTTAGGCTACTATCTTTCACCTCCACATCAATTCCTCTGAGATGTTTAACCTAAAACCCACTAAAATGTCATCTTTTTGTTAGTTTGGATGGTTTTCTGTTAAGCTCTATCAATAGGTGATGCAACTGAGAGCTGCAGGAATTAGGGACTCACTCCTTTTGCAGGGTGGAGGGGTGCATCCTGTTCTTGTCAGTAAAACTCTAGTAACTCTGGCAGACCACTTGTTCTTGTTGATAGTTTTCCTAACCCTCGCTGAATTTGCTCACAGTGCTCAGAAGACAGCACCAGCCAGCTCAGCCCTTTTTGCAGAGAGCTGAGTCCTAGACTGATGGATAGCTCTTTAAAGTTCTATTTTTTATTAACATCTTAATTAGATACAATTAGAATTGTCTTTTTATACACAGATGTAATTATTTCTATAATATACACCCCCGCTTCCATTACTGATTACATCCTGATTCTCTTCTCTTCCTAGCCATGTCTTTCTGCTGTTGTCACTTGGGGGAGGAGTTGAATTAGGGTTGTTTCAGAGGGGTTAGTTTGGGTTAGGGTTATTAGGGTTAGTTTGTTTAGAGAAGCTTGAGCTACACTAGAAATGTGTCTGTCTCTCACATCATCCATTAACTGTGTAAATCATCAGGGGGAGTCATGCGTCATGAGCCCTCCCCCTCTGTGACAGTGTTCCCAGACGACATCTTGGGCATGTAATCAAAGTAGTTGAGTTGAAAAGCGCCAACTGTCACATGATGCCTAGAAAGTGCATTCAAGTGAGGACACTCTTCTCTCTTGTTTCTTCCAGCACTTACATTCTTTCCGCCCCTTCTTCTACAATGTTCCATGAACCTTGGGAGGGATGATATGATGTCCCATCTGTAGCCAGGTACTCTATAGTCAGAGACCATTCTATGAGTTTCTGAAGTCCCTCCTGACTGTAACAGTGCTACCTCACGGCATGATGGTAAGGTACCCAGAGGGATAATAGCTGCTACATGCTCTCTTTCCACAATCTTTTTTTTGTTTTTAAATTATTTATTTTATGTGTGCGTTTTGTCTACGTGTATGCCTATGTATGTGTATGCCTTTTAGAAGACGTCAGATCTATTAGAGCTAGAGTTTCAGGAAGTAGTAAGTCACTCAGTACAGATGCTAAGAACCAAATTCAGGTCCTCTGCAATGGTCATACGCTTTCTTAACTACTGAGCCATCTCTTCAGCCCCATTTTCATATTCATAATTCACCAAAAAACATTGAGTATGCCTAATCTGAAAGTTCAAAGTCTGAAGGGCTCCAAGAGTTGAAACATTTTGAACATTATGATAACTAACTGTATTGAGAATCTAGTCCACAAAACTCTGTAAGAGTGTTTCCAGAAAGGGTAAAAAGAAGAGGAAAACCCAACTTTAAATGTGGATGACACCATTCCATGCACTGGTGTCAGTCAGAGATGGATTTTAAAAAAACAAAAAAAGAAAGGGAGCTTGGAGTGACAATTTTGGAGTTTTGGTTAAAAAAATCAACAACAAAAAAAACCCCACAGAAATATTACAACTATGATTTTTCTCGTGCTCTAGCAGGTGTGTGATTTTTGCCAGCTGCAGATAATCTCTGTGATGTGTGACATTTGGAATTCTGGGGATTTTTATTTTAGAAAGTATATAAATGATAGGGCCCTAAGAGGCAGGATGGGTTGTTGGCTGTTGTTAGTCACCATTTGCTAATTAATCATGCCCAAAGGAAAAATAAGAATAAATTAGATATCCTGAGAGCAAAGATCACACTTGCCCCAAGAAACCTGATGACCCTAATCAGCAGGAAGTAGTCTAAGGATAACCCTGACCCATATCCGACCCCTGACGGTATTCAGGGGACTCCTCTCACCTCCCTCTATCCTCTTGTCTCTCCTATGTAGTATTAGGGGGTGGGGAAGGTGGAAAAGGTGGTAGAGAGAAGAAACCACGAGGGACTGGAGAGACGGCCCACCGGCTAAGAGCAATGATTGCTCTCCTCCCGAGGTCCCGAGTTCAAATTACAGCAACCACATGGTGGCTCATAACCATCTGTAATGGGATCTGATGCCCTCTTCTGGTGTGTCTGAAGACAGCTACAGTGCACTTATATATAATAAATAAACAAACAAAAAAAAAGAGCTTGAGACAAAGTTGAAAAGACCAGGAAAGGGTTCACCCCATTTACAAAGATTGCACAAGGCTCTGGAGAAGCCTTCACTGATTCTTTTTTTTTTTTTTTTTTTTAATTATTATTACTACAAAGATTAATCTCAGCTATGAACAAAGCTGTGTCAGACTCTGATGCAAGGCAGGTCTTGACAGAGAAAAGCGACTAATGCCAGCAGCACTGTGGTGGCACAGTGAAAAGCTTCATGCCATGCAGTGCTGATCATAAACCAGCTTGTTTGAGATCCACACCACCATCTCCAGATCATGGTAAAAAGTATCTTCAGCACTCGGATGAAATTTATATTTAGACTTTTTACTAAAGTAAAATGTTTATGCACACATTTAAAAACTTAAAATAACATGTTACATTATAAAACAATACTAGTTCCAGCATTTGGATAAAAAATACTCAATCCGTACTAAATGTTCTATAAAAATAGCACAATTTGGGTCTGTACAGGTGGCCCGGAGGTTAAGGGAACTGGGCTCATTCAGAGGATCTGGGTTTGATTCCCAGAATGCACATAAAAGCAAACAATCTGTAAATCCAGTTCCAGGGGATCCAACGCCCTCTACTGTTCTCTGTAGGCAACAGGCTGGTAAGCAGTGCACAGGCACACATGAAGGGAAAATACCTACACATATAAAATAAGTAATAATAAACACATTTTAAAAATGAATAGTAATGTGGGCCACCACCTAATTGAGCCTGGTTAACAATGGCAGTTCTGGTTGCTAACTCTAACTCAAATATTTAACTATTTGTTTAGTATAAGAATTCAATATTTAAAATACACAATGTATATTGTAAAGGCCAATAACTTTAACACTTTTTAAATTAAATAGCCTAAAGATTGGAGCAAGATTCTACCAAAGGCAATTTACAGATTCAATGAAAACCCCATCAACATTCTAAGACAACTCTTCACAGCAATTGAAAGGACAGTTTTCAGCTTCTTATGGAAACACACACAAACCCTGAGGACAGCCACAGCAATGCTGAATAATAAGACAACTGCAGGAAGTATCACCAGTCTCAATTCCAACTATACTACAGAGCTATAAGGTAAACAGCATAGTAATGGCATTAAACAGACAAGTTGACCAATGGAGTCAAACTGAAGACCCAGACATTAACCTTTACACCTATGACACCTGGTTTATTATTTTTTAAAAAGGCAGATATACACACTGGAAAAAAGACAGCATCTTCAACAAATGTTGCTGGTCAACTAGATGGCTGCATATGGAAGAATGCAAATATATCCGTACTTATCATCCTAACAAAACTCAACTCTAAATGGATCAAGGACCTCAATATAAGGCCAGGTAGACTGAACATGGTAGAAGAGAAAGTGGTGAATAATCTAAACTCATTGGCACAAGAAAAAACAATTTCTTAAGACTTTCAGGGATATGCAAATCAAAACTAGTTGGGATTTCATCTTACACCAGCCAAAATGGCCAGGATCAACAAAACAAATGACAGCTCATGCTGGCAAGGATGTGGGAAGGGGATTCCATTCAATCATTGATGATGGAGCTGCACACTTATCCAGCCACTATGGAAAACAGTGTGGTGATCACTTAGAAAGCTGGGGATGGATCTATCTCAGGTACACCACCACAAGTGGTGGCTTGTGGTAGACTGAACGAGATTGGCCTCTAAGGCCATAGGCCATGTGTTCGCATGTTTAGTCCCCAGTTTATGAGCTGTCAGGGAAGGATTAGGAAGTAATGCCATGCTGGAGTAGGTCTGGCCTTGTTGGAGGGAATGTGTCAGTAGGAGTGGGCTCTGAGGTTTCAAAAGCCCACACTAGGCCCAATGTATAACTGTGTCGCTGTCTCTGTCTCTGTCTCCCCTCACCGGTCCTCTCTTGCCTGTGGAAAAGAATACAGCTCTCAGCTATTTCTCCAACACCACGCCTTCATGCCTGCCACTGTGCCACTAAACCTCTGAAACTGTAATCAAGCTCCCAGTTAAATGCTTTCTTTTATAAGAATTGCCTTGACATGATGTCGTGACAGTTTGAATAGGAATGGCCCCCATAGATAGACTTGTGTGTCTGAATGGGGAGTGGCACTATTAGGAGGGAGGTGTGGCTTTGTTGGAGTAGATGTGGCCTTCTTGGAGGAAGTGTGTCACTGTGGGGCCAGACTCTGAGGTCTCCTAGGCCTAGTGTAGCAGTCTCTCTTCCTGCTGTCTGCCTGATGAAGACGTAGAACTCTCAGCTCCTATTCCAGCACCTCGTCTACCTGCATGCTGCCGTGTTGCTCATCATGATAATAGTACACTAAACTGCTGAGCTGTAAGCCAGCCCTATTTAAATACTGTCCTTAAGGAGAGTTGCTCTGGACCTGGTGTCTCTTCATAGTAATAAAACCAAAACTAAGATAGTATCTCATCACAGCAATGAAAATCCTAACTATGACAGCACTCTTGGGCCCAAAGGACTCTACACTATCCGACCAAAGACACACTTGCTCAGTCATGTTCATTGCTGCTCTATTCATAATAGTCAGAAACTGGAAGCACTCTACATGCCTGTCAATGGATGAATGGATAAAGAAAACGTGATACATTTACACAATGAAATATTACTCAGATCTTTTTTTTAAAAAAGATCATGAAATTCACAGGTAAATGGGTGGAGCTAGGGGAAAAAAATCATACTGAGTGAGGTAGCCCATGCCCAAAAAGACAAATATGATATAAATTCGCTTATATTAAGTCTTTGATAAGCAAGCTACAATCTGTGTAACTACAGAGGTTAGATGTAGAGTAAAGGACCAAGGGAGAGAAAAGGACCTCCCTAGGAAGGGGGCATAGACTAGTTATTGGGGTAGAGAACTAAAACAAGAGGCTCATGTGGGGAGAAGGAAGGGAAAGAGAAGAGGGGATACGGTGAGGGGCAGCTAAAATGAAGGTTATATAGAAACCTAATTCAGTAGAAGCTTCGTAAAAAAAGTGTGTGTGTGTGTGTGTGTGTGTGTGTGTGTAAATGAATCACCAAATAACGTGGGCTATAAAGTCCCAACTTGACATCTCTCACCACCAAATGAAACCTCCAGTGCCAGGAATGGGTTACATTTAATTTAGTTGTTGGCTGAGATGGGTCTCATAAAAACCTCCAACAACCCAGATAACTGCCAAGGTTACTTACTGGTTGCTCTCCACAAACAGATTGTAGGGCCAGACTGCTGAATACAACACCTACATAACTCCCATAACATGGAGAAGTCAAGCAGGTGACTATATAGAGCAATGGTTCATGACCCCTTTAGGGGTAGTGTATCAGATATCCTGCATATCAGATATTTACATTATGATACATAACAGTAGCGCTGAAATAACTTTATGGTTGGAGATCACCACAGCATGAGGAACTGTTTTAGGGAATTTGAGAACCATTGACTATAGCCTTCAGCCCTACTGACTAGTGCTCGTGGTACTGAATGGTAGGATGCATGCTACCAGAAGAGAAAAGTAAACATCAACCCAGCTGCAAACCCTTCAGTCTTCAATGGTGACCTGCATGCAAGACACACTTGTGCAATAATGGCACAAAAGTTGCAGGACTAACCAACCACTACTTGACTGGAATTACCCATGCCCAACACTGCCCTAGTGGCTAAGGCCTGAGACTAGAAAGGCCATGGACCTAGGAGAAAATCAAGTACTACTCTTCTGCTAAAGGAACATAGCAATAAAATGACTCCTGACAACACTTCGCTACACTCATAGATCAGTGTTTTGCTAAGCCATCATCAGAGAAGCTTCCTCCTGCACTAGATGGGAACTAACAGAGACCCACAATGGACAATGTGCAGAGAGTGAGAAACCTTGGAAGTCTCAGTCCTAAATGGGATGCCTCCACGAAACCCCTCCTCTCAGGGCTCAGGGAAGTCTTTGAAGAAGGAAGCAGAAAGAGCAGAACGATCATGAGGACCAATAGGGATGTAAGATACCATAGAAACAGGGCCTTCTAAACACAGCAGAACTGACACACATATAAACTCATAGAGACTGAGGCAACATGCACAGAGCCTACACAAGTCATGGCCAGATGGGGTCCCAGTACTGAGAGAAGAAGTGGAATGGACCCACATCCCTAATGGAGAAGCTATCTCCAATCGATAACCTCTCACAAAGGGAAAAACTGGTTTTCTCACTGGGTATGCAAACCACACTTAGGGGCAGGCCCCTTGCCCAGCAGTAGATGGCCTACACAAAATCAACTAAATAGTATGTTTAAAGTTTTTGTTGCTATTGTTTTGTTTTGGGGGAGGGCTAAAAATGCTTTATCTTTTTGTTTGCTTGTTTTTGTTTTGTTTTGGTTGTTTAACCTTATAGATCACTTGCTTAGGTATTATGATTTCCAAGTTTGTTTTTATGGGTTTTCTGTGAAGACAAATATGTGTGTCTCAGTGTCTGTATGTGTTTCTTGTGCTTTTTCTTTGGCTTTATCGTTTTTGTTTTGTCCAATTCTGAGTTGTTTGGTTTTGTTTTTCTTGTTGTTGTTTTTATTATTATTATTATTATTATTATTATTATTATTATTATTATTTGTCTGTTTTTAATCTACTGAGAGAGAAAAGGGGTGTGTTTTGGGGGAGAACCTGGGAGAAGTTGGGAGAGAGGAAAATGTTAAGCTTCAGATCAATAAGAGACTGTCTGAAAGACGGTAAATCTGTTCCTGAGGATGACGGACAGAGACACAGACACACACTCACTCCTACCTGCATACACATAAACATAGGCATTTAAAAAAAAATTACCAGGTGCGGTGGCTCATGCCTTTAATCCCAACACTCTGGGAGGCAGAAGCAGACTGATCTCTGAGTTCAAGGCCAGCCTCATCTACAAAGCAAGTTCCAGGACAGCCAGGACTACACAAAGAAATCCTGTCTAGAAAGGAAGGAAGGGAGGGAGGGAGGGAGGGAGGGAGGGAGGGAAGGAAGGAAAGAAAGAAAGAAAGAAAGAAAGAAAGAAAGAAAGAAAGAAAGAAAGAAAGAAAGAAGCAAGCTAGCTACATAGACAAAAGGCTAAAATATTTAATACAGCCCTCTGGCTGTTTAAATTTGGTAGCACCTGCATGGTATAAATGGCTGCTCCACTCTTAGCTGAGGTTCATCTCTGAGAACTGCTTTGTCCTAAAGACAGTTGCTGTTGAAGAGCAGACTCAACACAGGAAAAAGTAATGTCCTCAGGGAAGAAATTCAAAGGATGTCAAACAGTGCACCTCCCCACACAGTCATTACAACTAAATTGAAAGGTGGCTAACTAGTTACAGAAACAATACATACAAATCAATAAAGTGGCTAACTAGTTACAGAAACAATACATGCAAATCAATTCTTTTGTAAGTACTGGCAACAGTGACAGGTTTACAAACTTAAAAATATACAAAGTTTAATAAAAACATACTTTGGAGCACCTAGGAATAAACCAACTAAATCAACCTAAAGTAGAAACAAAGGCTAGCTAGTCTATGTCAATCTAAAACCAAAGCTAGATGCACCTAAGAGATAAATGCCTCTACAAGATGGGGCAACAGGTGAATTGGTAGGAAATTTTCCTAGTGATTGAAGTAGAGGAGCTCAGCCCAGTGTTGGTGATGGTGGTCCAGGGAGCCATAAGAAAGCAGGTGAGCAAGCCATGAGCACAAGCCAGCAAGGTGCACTTCTCCTTACCCTCCACATCAGCTCCTGCCTCCAGGTTCCTTCTCTCTTCTTAGTTTCCTGCTATGACTTCCTTCAGGGATGGAGTTTTAAGCTAAAACAAATCCTTCCCTCCCGAACTTGCTCTTGATCAAGGTGCTTTATCACAGCAAAAGGTATTGGACATTTAAAGCACACAAAGACAAACTTCACATTCATGATAGGACAAACTGTCACCATAAAGATGTCCCGTCTGCCCAGGCATAGCCGTAATAACCAGGCTCACAAATGGGGATTTGCCAAATTGACTAAAAATTACTTAGATAAGCAATAAGTCGAGAACTGTTCAGACAGTCCTGCAGAAAAAACACTGAGTATATTATCTACCAAATGTAAAAACTTAGGAACTAAAATAATTAAGATTACTGAGTTGTGGAGCAGGGACAGACGAGTAAAGACTAAAATGGAAGGTTCAAAACGCACCTATACACGTTTGAGGCATTGCTTATTTTCTATCAATATGACGACATGCCTGAGGCTGGGAACACCGGGAAGAAAACAGACCCAATTTTGATTAGAGCTTGGAAATCTTCAAGTCTTGGAAGCCTCATAACAAAGGATGTACTAGCTGTGGACACAGAGGAAACAACCGGAGTGGCAAGATGTAAATGCAGACAGCTTGCGGCCCAAGCTTACGCCTTACCATGGGCCATGAAAATTATGCCCTTATAAGAAGCACACCCTCAGTGACCTAAACATCTCACATTGGGACCTGTTCTTTAACGTTTCATGCCATTTCTCCATCATGTCACCTGAGGAGCAAGTCTGCATCACATGGACCACTAGCAGATATACTCAAACCATAGCAAAGAAACCTGGATTCATCTAGGCACAGTGAATGATGCCTCAGAAGTTAAAGACAAGCCTGGTCTACATAGTCAGTTCTAGGACAGGCTAGATTATAGCAACATCTATCAAATAAATAAACAAATAACAAAAAGTGAAAAAAAGTGGGGAAAGTACAGCCTATTCACTAACGTCCAGAATTTAAGAATGCTAACAGAGTATCGAGCTTAAAAAAAAAATTTATCAAGTAGAAAAATTACAGTTGAGAAGCATGCCTTTAATCCCAGCACCGAGGCAGGTGAAGCTCTGTAAGTTTGAGGCCATGGCGGCCATATAGCAAGCTCCAGACAAGCCAAGGCTGTAAAATGAGACCTCCCAGTAAAAAAAAACAAGAGGCAAAACAACAACAAAAGTTATATTAGACCCTGACTCCATGAATATGCAGATATCTAGCTGTACTGGCTGATTTTGTGTCAACTTGACACAAACTGGAGTTATCACAGAGAAAGGAGTTTCAGTTGAGAAAAATGCCTCCATGAGATCCAGCTGTAAGGCATTTTCTCAATTAGTGATCAAGGGTGGAGAGTCCCTTGTGGGTGGGACCATCCCTGGGCTGGTAATCTTGGGCTCTATAAGAAAGCAAGCTGAGCAAGCCAGGAGAGGGAGCAAGCCTGTAAGCAGCATCCCTCCATGGTCTCTGCATCAGCTCCTGCTTCCTGACCTGCTTGAGTTCCAGTCCTGACTTCCTTTGGTGATGAACAGCAGCATGGAAGAGTAAGCTGAATAAACCCTTTCCTCCCCAACTTGCTTCTTGGTCATGATGTTTGCGCAGGAATAGAAATCCAAGACACTAGTCAAAGCAAATATTCAAGTAAATGTTCTATATAAATCCACAGACACTTTTTTAAAAAGTAAATAAAACTACAGAGCACGCTAACAACAACAAAAAAAAAAAATGAAGAAAAACATTTCAAGCTGCAATTCACAAATAAGCAAAGGACTGAAAAATATGTCTAAGCCCACCAAAGAGATCTGAGACTCTGCTGAAGGTCTCCCCAGGACCATAATTAAGTGGTGCTTAAAAGGTAGGCAAAGGAAAAGAAGGAACAAAAAGGCTCCAGAGAGACAAAGTGATGATTCCAGAGGCAGAAGTAGAAACCTGGCACCGCATATAGCTATGCAGTTCCACAGACCAACAGAAGAGGGCCAGGTTAAACCTGAGCAAAGCTTCCTGTCAGACGCAGAATGC
>JADRCH010000034.1:5655291-5667639 GCA_019843965.1 Rhynchomys soricoides
AACTTTGGATTAAATAACCTCAGTGGAATTTTCTACAAAATAGAGACACAAAAATGTCATATTATGAGATTTGCATTCTCCCTAATGACATGATGTTGCAAACAACCTTAATGACATCAAAAAGGAAATAGCTTTTAAAATCACGGCTACCACCTAAAAGTGTTGCGCACAATCTTTTGTGCCAGGTGCCTATTGTACTCCCGAATTCAGACCATGGTGTTTGAGGTTAAGCCTTTGGGGGAAGGTAAAAGTTGGGCTGCTTTGATGAGACTTCTCTTTAGAAGAGGGAAGGAGACCTGGACACTGTTGGCTGGTGGTGCTTGTTATCCACAGCAGAAGACCTTCAGCACATGCCACTAGCAAGATATTACACTGTCCCACATCCCTTTACAAGAGAAAGGAGGTCTCTACTCTCTATAAATTACCCAGTCTTAGGCATACTGTTACAGTAGCAAAGAACAGACTAAGATAAGATACTGAAGCAGAGGTAAGAGCTTCCATTCTTATTACTGAAAAAGGCTGGAGGTACTGGATGACCCAGAGTTGGAGTTACAGGTACTTGTGAATAGCCAAGTGTGAGTGCCGGGGACCAAGCAGTTAAGAGCATGCATTGCTCTTGAAGAGAAACCATGTTTGGTCCCCGGCACTCACACTTGGCTATTCACAAGTACCTGTAACTCCAACTCTGGGTCATCCAGTACCTCCAGCCTTTTTCAGTAATAAGAATCTGAGCATCTCTCTACAGCCCCTCAAATTTAATTATATTGTTTATTGTAGCAATTGCCATGATTTTTATATTTAAAAAAATGGAACTATGTGTCCAAATCTTTTTCATTTGCAAGCAACATACAAAACTATTTTTTAAAAAGACTAAGTTGAAAGGAAAAGATTAATTCAAAATATACACATTACAGAAATAACACTCAAGAATTCAACTGCAAAATGCATATGCACACAAGTATAAATATACACCTGGGATTGTAGCCATCATTATAAACTTCTGTTTACATGGATCAACTACAATGAGGCTAAAAATGTCTCACACAGGCAATTTTTCTCAATGATAAGTTTATCTTTCTAAGGCAGAGCTGGGATGGATTTGTGTCTAGAAAGCTTTACAATGTCCTAACATCATTTTCCATCAAAAAGAACAGGGAAACCCAGCATGGGAGGACTCAAATGCTACTAGTAATAATCTCTGGGTCATGAGGTTATGAGCAGGCACTCTAGTGTCTGTCTATGTTTAAAACCTTAAACTGGGGGCTGGAGATACAGTTTGTTGGTGGCCATACTGCCTAGCATGCACAGAGCCCTAGGTCCCATCATCCCCAGCAGAAAAAAACCTGGGTCTAGTGGCATGCACCTACAGTCTTAGCACTTAAGTGTTTGGAGGCAAAAGGATCAGAATTTTAAGGTGATCCTACACACACAGCCAGTTCAAGACAAACCTGGGATGCAGACACCCTGTCTCGGAAAAACAACACCGATTTCTTTTTATGGTGCTTTCAGGACACAGCATGAGTGGGGCATTGAGCAAGCTCCACAGGCAACTGCAGATGGGAACAATAACTTACATGTAGAGTATGGTCTTCGACTCACATATTTAAATATCAACAAAACTGTCATCTTTTTCCTAGATATTGAGTGCCTCAAAAAAAATCAATCTTACGCAAAGAAATGTCTTTGACATTTTAAGATTTACATAGGAGGAGCTAAAAAAACCTAAGGTCAAAAAAGTAACTACAGTAAAACCCACCCATTCTTCCATGCAGTTTCAAAACAGGCAGCCTGCTACTCACAGTAACTTATTTTCTCAAATTATCTTTACCTGGAAGGTAAAGATTCTCGGTATTGGGGGATTTTAAGATATACAGGCACAGATCAGAAGTTCGAAAGGATTTTAAGTTGGAATGGTGACTGGCTGATCTCTAAGTTCCAAACTTAGTATGAAACTTCTACTATTTGAAACAAAAAATAAGAAGCATATGTGGGAACTTTTCTTTAGGAAATGACCCAGAAATTGTACAAAAGGAAGTCTGACAGTGGCACATCACCACGTCCTCATCCCATCCCGGTTACAATTGTCTATCTTGGGGAAAGCGGTCAATTTTGAAGTTCCATCTAAGAACATGAGGTCAGAACTTCCTTCAGACCTCATTAGTGCTAAAATCTTCTGAGTCAAAGGTCTTTCCCCATCATCAAGGAAGGAATAAAGAAGGAAAATAAAACCAAACACACATACAGAAAGGTTATTTGGGATTTCTGTTGGTTGTTTCTTTGTCAACAGGGTCTCACCCAGTTTTGGCCTGAAACATTCTATGTAACTCGAACTTCTGAAACTTCTGCCTCCATTTCCTGAGTGTCAGGGTTACAGGAGGGCTGAGTTCATGAAGTTTATGTTCACACATGTGAAGCAAGTATTCCACCAACTGAGCTACATCTCAAGGACATGGAGAGCTACTAGTAAACCTTTGCATTATAATCAACAACATACACTTTGAAATTAAATCAGTGTGAATCCTACCTTGCTTATTATTTAAAAGAAAAAGCAACTTTCTTGCTTGTATGTTTGGGAGAGGGAATGATTAGCATCATCTGTAGCAAATTGAGTATTTAGAAATTACTGAAAGAGGGCTGGAGAAATGGTGCAAGGTTAATAGTTGCTCTTCCAGAGGTCCTGAGCTCAAGTCCCAGCAACCACATGGTGGCTCAAACTGTCATGAGCCATCTAGGAGAGGCTAAAGCTAGCAGTTGACTTTCCTGGAGGTGGCCCACCATTCTTGTATGGTCTGTGATGGCTGAGCCCTGAGAGGCAATGTGCCGAGAGACTTCATCTCAGGATTGCCTCCTGCAGCTGATATGCCTTTCCTGTCATCATTACATAGCCTAAGAATTCATGGGCATTAGCCCCCCCACCCACACTCTATTGAGCAAATTTCCTGCAGATCAACATAAAGATGAGCTTTCATGATTTAAAACTGTTTAAATGAATTAATGATTCTATAGAACTCCTGGTTTGATTCAAATAAATTTAGGAAGAAACCTGGTTTGATTCAAATAACTTTAGGAAGAAAGTTTTAAGAAATAATTTTAGTTGTTTTGCCAGAAAGATATAATAAAGTTAGAATCAGAAATAGAATGTGTTCATTCCTCATAGAACAGTAAGTAAAGGCTGCATAATAAGGAATACAATGAGCCTTCACAATGACTCTAAAAAGAGAAGTAAGCTTGGGACAAATTTGTAATCAAGTTAAAAAACATTCATTCTAGGTCAAGTCCACAGATAAAGCCACAGGTGTGCTCTATGATAAAGCCAGGCCATGTGAAACTGTTGCTTTGAACTTATAATGAGCTTACAGAATGAAACGCTGCTTTGAACCTACTATCTACGGCCTTCTGTAACCCCTTTTGTGTAACATTTTATCTATGAAGTAATTTTCTAAGAACTTTTGTCTAGAAAAAGGCCAGAGAGAAGAAATAAAGTGGTGGCTTATGGGCTCTGCCTCATCCGTCCATCCAAGTGTGTGTTTGTGTGTGTCTGAGTGTGTATGTGTGTGTGTGGGGGGGTATTTGGGGCTCAGCCCCACCCACTAAATGTATATATGTATATTTGTTTATATGTATGTATGTAGGTATATGTGTATTATGTAAGCATGCATAAATTCTTGTGGAGTTGATTGAGACAGGTGGTCAGCCCCAACCAGAACATATGTGTGTATACTGTGTAAGTGAATTTCTTTCTTTCTTTTTCTTTTCTCTCTGGTACACAGAGTTAACTAGTCCGAGCCTCTCGCCTGGCCATCTAGAGTTCCTTGAGCCAGAGAAGGGAGCACTACAAATTAAGCTTTTCTTCTTCATTCCTTTACTCAGAACCTTTTCACGTCAGGCAGGCTACTGGCTCACAGTCATCTATAACGACGTCTGGTGTCCTCTTCTGACATGCATGCACACATGTAGGCACAACATCATATAACAAACAAGCAAACAATAAACAAACAAACTTCATGAGGAAGAGTGGGAGCTGCTGATTTTGAGATGCTGGAACTTCCTAATAATGAGAAGTGAAGACTAAAGCTACCACTTACTTACTGAGGCAGTACGAGGCTGACCTTGCTGTGCTATGCTCAGAGTGGACTTCCACCTAGGGAGTGCTGAGCTTGTATGGCTAAAGTAATTTCAAAGTAGTCTTTGATACCAAAGGAAAACAACCCAAACACTTGGCTCACCTGAAAGACTAACTAAGCAAAAAAAGACAAAGGACTTTTGAAAACGGGATTTGTTCAGTTATGTGTCTCAATGACAAGTTACTAACCTCGAAATCCAAAGCTAATTATAAACAATGAAATTATATCCTCATCCAATCCTTCTCTTATTTTACAAAACATAGCAACTGGTACAGGAATAAAGATACTGTAAATCAGGAAATAAACTTTAAGAAGTTAATCTCAAAGTCAGGTATGATATTGCACGAAGGAAGGTCAGGCTTTCCAGGTCAGTCTTGGCTACATATCAAGTTGATGGCTAGACTGGGCTCCAGGCAACCATTAAAAAGAAACAACCCCAAACTAAAAGATACCAAAGAAGGATAAATTTCAACTAGAAAATACTTAAAGATCTTTACATTTACAAAGTAAATGTCACAGATTTGCTTACTGTGTCCTGTTGGAATCCTACTTTCGAAGCTCCAGGATGACACATTTGGTAACTATTGGTCATTGATGAACTTTGAGGCACGTGGCCAGCAAAACTCCTATTTATCCACCCAAACAAGTGTGTGGGAGCACGGGACGATGATTTTTATACTTTGCTAGCTTATTAAATACTTAACTCTACGTAAGTTACTTTATTTCTGCAGACTCGAAGCTGTTCATCAATTAAACTAAGATAATAAAGCACTTAAACTCTTAAATGAAAAGAATATAAGCAATAACATTTCAGGAGAGGTAAAGCAGGGGAGGGGAAGGAGAGGGATCAAGAGAGCAAGAACATACACATTCTTCAAGGATGACTTTGGCCACAACTAGGTTTATGATCCTTTTGGGGAACTCTGCCAAATTTAAAAAAAAAAAACCAAAAAACAAAAACACTTTAAAATTTCCTTATGGTCTCATTCAGTGAACTTCAGAAACTCAGTCCAGTGGGTCACCAAGTGGAGCCCAACTGCAATGCTGGTGCTCAAGATGCTGAGGAAGGGGGATAGAAAATTCAAGGACACCAGCTTGGGCCTACAGAAGAAGCCTGAGGGACAGGAAGAGACTGGTGGTAATTAGATTTATTTGTATTTCCTTTGTTTGCCACAAGTCCTTTACTTCTACTGCCCTCAAAAACCAGAGGCTTTGTGAAATGCTTCAGTAACAGGTGGCTGCATGGCATTACAAGGCCACAAAAAAACAACAGCTAAATAACAACATCAATAAAAAACTTAGTCATAGGAGGACAACGGAGATATGCTAAAAGATAGCCATGAAAGAATGACAGCATAGTTTACAGCTGCAGGAAAAAAAAAAAACAAAAAACAAAAAACTAAAGGCAGGGGGCGGAGAGACGGCTCAGTGGTAAAGAGCACTGTCTGCTCTTCCAGAGGTCCTGAGTTCAATTCCCAGCAACCACATGGTGGCTCACAACCATCTGTGATGGGATCCGATGCCCTCTTCTGGTGTGTCTGAAGACAGCGACTGTATATATACATAAAATAAATAAATAAGTCTTTAAAAAACAAACAAACAAAAAAACCTAAAGGCAATCCAAATATCTAGAGATGAATTTTAACCAATGTACTAATTTAAATAATTTTTAGCTAATTTAAGACCATGATAAAATAGGATAAAATAATAGGTAAGAAAAGGGTATACAAAATGATGTAACACAAGTAGTATCAATTTTGTCTTCTCAAGAAAATACAGGTAGGTATGCGTAGAATAACTAAAAAAAAAAAAAGTTATCTCTGCACTAAAGCTAGTACATGTGACTTCTGTTCTTGACTGTGTCTACAGCCTGGTCCTGTCCTCAGGCACTAGAGCTGGCACCATCTGGATTACTATGCACAGCTCTGTGAAGGCCAAGGTTCCTTCTGAGACAAAGATGCTGCAGTGACTCTAAGAAAACTCCCTACAGCTAATTTAAAAATCAACATGCCTGCCAACACCAGAATATCAATAGGTAAGTTTTCAAAGAAAGACTGATAGCCAAGAATGCATTAATTTCAGAACATCAGTATTCTCTGGCCAGGCACATGTTTCTTAGAACAGGCAGCTGCCTGGCATGGCGGCTCATGCCTATGAAATTATGATTTAGAGGTCAGCCTGGGCCACGAAGGGAGACAATCTTTAAAACCCACAACCAAACAGACAATCAAGTGGGCATCGATAACAAGAGAAACAAGACTGGATCTGCAATTGCTGAAGAGTAAGCAGAGGGAAAGGAAGGGAAAGAAGAGTAGGGAGCGTCCCGCCTCACGCTGTCCAACCTGCAAGGACCGCAGCCTGACAACTGCAGGCTAAGGGGATTAAGTCAGTCCTTCAAGAAAAACTTTCTCATATCAGAGAATCATGTGGCCTGTGATAAATAAATTACTTAGAATTAACTCATAAAACCAGAACTAATTATAAACCACTAGTCGAGATTCTTAAGAATGTTAAATATTATGCCAAATATACACACGGTGTAATTCATATATTTTTATTATAGTTTATTTTTAGAAAAGGCTTTATGAAATTCTCACAAATTAGAATTCTGTAATTCTGTAATTAAAGATTAGGAGAAACCTCCCCTGTAACGAATGAACGCTGCTATTTGTTAGAGAAGAAACCAAAGAATACCACATGCATCTTCCTGAAGATCAAACTGTACAACAGAGCATCATGTGCTACAGTACTAGTACTGCAGGGCACACTTCTGGATGGCAAAACAAAATAAAAATAGTTAACATTCTGTCTAATTCTATGATATATAAGAGTTAAAGAAAGTTAAAACGAACCACACCGGGGCCACTTATCTTTAGTACCAGCACTCAAGAAGCAGAGGCAGGTGATCTCTGTGAGTTTAAGGCCAGTCTGGTCTACACAGCCAGTTCCCGCCAGCCAGGGCTACATAGAGAGAACCCCATCTATTTTAAAGCGGGGTGGGAGAGAAGCATCCCTATATTTTAATCACATGGTTTAGGAAACATGTTTGGTGTGCTGAAATAGAACACAGCTTCTTTCAGAACCAACACAGTAGACATGCAGTCTTTATTTTCCTTTCCTTTTTGTTAATGAAAGTACCACAGACAAAAAGAAAAAACGCAAAAATTGTCAAGACCTTGATTCTCGCATCAATCATTATAAACAAAATGTTTGCAAGATAGCGTGTGTATGTGCAAGCGCACACACGCGTCAGTATTTTAAGATGAGTGACCTCTAGCATCCAAATGGTATTGTCCTACAGACTTATTCTGTCAGACAGATCCTGCAGAAACTCACACCACGTAGATACTCATGGATCCTACTGAGTATATGAAAAAATACCATTAAAAAAAAATCAAAGCCACGCTAGAACAGTTCTAAAAAGCTAAGGCTATGCTGCACCACTGTGTAAAGCCTGCTTTCCCCACTTTCTTATTTATTATTATCAAACCCAGAAACCATTTTTGAGGCAGTTTTACTTGACCATCATCATCCAATTCCTACTGTGACAAATTATTATCTTCAACCATTTTAAATGTTGGAGTACTTAATTTATTACACCTAAGCAACTGTGAAAATATATCGACATTTCTGCACTTCAAATCTGTGACAGCTACAATACCTGAAAATGACCCAGTCCTGAAATACCACTCCCTTTAAAAGACACATTCCAAAAAACGACTTCTTTGAATCTTTCCTTTAAAACTGGCATCTGAAACATAAGTACCCAAAAGAAAACACAAATTCATACATGTTCTAACAGGAAATGACGATTTGTAATAGATTTTCTAGAAGGCAGTACACTTTCTATGTTGCAACACTATCTCCAGCCCTGCATTTCTGCTGCAGTCCTGAATAACACACTGCTCTGAAGCACTGAGCATCACAATGCATGAAGCATGCACATTGCCCTGAAACGCATTTGCATTACCTCCAACCTTAGGGCCACCTGCTGAAGCAGGCTTCCTTGCACTGTTGACAGGGTTCCCAGGTGTTTTAGGTGCAGGAACCTTGAAGGCTGAAGCAGCTGACGACGGCCTGTTTCCATCCACTGATTCGTCATCATCAAAGCTTTTATCTGCACAAAGCATAAGAAAATAAATACTTAAGGAAGCCAAGCTTTTTCCATTTTCCACTAAGATTCAAAATAAATAAAGCGATGAATAAAAATCATTATTTAGGTAAGATACATAAAAAAAAAATCCTTTGAATAAATACATATTGGCTAACACCATATAAAATAACCTCTGTGATTTAAACTAAAAATACCATATTGTCACATTTCCTACTCATATATACAGAGTCAAAACATTAGAGCAAGCATATTAACTGGAGAGTAGTCAAAGCATCTCTCTCTTTTTTTTGCTGCTCATATAAGCATTTTCTGGCAGCCCCTCCCATAGTCAATCTAGCACGCCCTGCCTTATTCCTGTACCCAGATTCTGCAACTTACAATCACAGATCCGTTTGCAAATCAGCCGCCTCATTCCTCCGAATTTCCCTCACCCTAGAATAGCTCCTAATAGTTCACATGGCCAAATACAGTAAATTTGATACTAATCAAAGATTCTATCAAAAATAGATAGAAACAACCACAGAACCACCACTGAGGTTTGTGCCGGCATTTTTCTTTCTCTTCCCTGCCCTAGGTGCTGCAACAGCCAATCAGCTGCAAGGTGACATCATCTTATGGCAGCTACTGCCTGGATGAAAGGTAAAAATTCTCCATGCATCTAAAAATCCTCTATGCACTTACAGTGTACCCTCTATGAACAATGTAAAATATTTCATACTGAAGGTTTATAAATCTAGATTTGTTGTTTTTTTTTAACTACACATGAAAATCCATATAAAAAGGACAGTAGGTTTTAGGCAATAATTACTGTGCTGGGTGCATCAGGAAAGCATGGGAACAGCAGGGCTCACTGCTGTACATAATTAACTCTGTATGTAACCTCACAATGTGCTGCCTACGGTAGCAACAGAAATGAAACCAAATAGTCTCTTCTCTTAAGTGACTCTTGAGGCTCCTTCTGGAATATGCATGGTCACTCTGCTCTCCTCTCCTCACATACAAGCCCACCAGCCTCCAGTCAACTGCTCCCTCCCCCTCTCACAGGAGAGATGCCATGCACTCTGCTGACAAACGGTTTTCTCTAGGACCCTGCACGAACCAACGGTGACAAACAAGATGGGTGAGGCAGAGACGCAGCTTTACCACAGACCTCAGATCAATGTGAGAATTTTCTTCCTGTCCCTTCTGTCCTCACTATACAAGTGCCCACTCATGCTGATACATGAAGACTCACCACCAACCAGTTTAACTATTAGACAGGGACAAAAAGACAAGACCCCAACAATTAGGGCTGTCATTGGGAGAAAAAAAATAAACGATCTAAAATCGCATTCTATTCAGCAAATGTTTCGTTAACATCCCTTCTGACCTCCAGCCCCACCCTCAAATTCTTCTAACCTAACACAACATTCTTTGCCATAACACGGCTAGGAAGCCAGTATGGAGAGATTAATGAGCTTACAACTTGTGCTTGATATATATATATCACTCTGTTAAGAATACCAAAACAATTCAAAATAAACTTTTTTTGGTTCACTATTAAAAACACACACACACACACACACACACACACACACACACACGACAGAACAGACACAAAAATCTACAGAAAGTCGGGCACTGAAAGAGGAGGCAGAAGTTCCCATGGAAACCGTGTTCCCTTCCTATACACACAAGAACTGAAAAGTCTAAGTGTCCTTACCATTTAAAAAATTAACTCTTAACATTCTCAAGCTACTAGGATTTAAAAAAAAAAATTATAACGAAGCGAGCATATAAATCCCAAGAAACAAATAATAAACTTTCACAAAAGGAATGTATTAGTAGAGTCAGCACTCAGCTGTAAAGACTGCCTTCACCTTGGCTCTCATAAGCACTCTCAAAACTCCTATCTAAACCAATTGGGTCTGAATCCCCACACAACAGTAAGAAGTACGGAGCTACTGTGCCTCTAGTTTCTTTCTCTTCACTAGATAGGAAAATAATGTTGGCAGGTTCATCCTGTTCCTTAGGTTCTCCGGTATGAAAGAATCACGGCTTACTGGTACCCATTCATCCCACTGCTCACAGACATTTTGTTTGCTGAGAGTTTGTAGTTATTCTAAAGCTGTGCTCTTAAGAGAAAGCTAACAGGCTTTACGGATTTCAACATTATTGGCAAGTAGCACACAAACCACAGGTCAAGCATCTCCAAAAAACTAAACTAGGAACTGTTGGAAAATTCAGCGCTTTTTCATAACATAATGCTAAGTTTCAGATATGAGACCATTTTGTATTTTGAATTGGGGGATTAGGAATGTTCAGCTAAATACAAATAGATTCATACAAACACTCTAAACACAGAAAAGAAAAGCCAAAAATCTGAAAACACTCCTGGCCCAAGCATTTCAGATAAGGGATGTTCAATATGTAATTTATTTGAGACCACAGGAAATCAAAGATGAATTTAGTAATATAATATCTATGGTAATGTTCTCAAAATGTGGTATTCAGATAAAAGCTCAGCATTGCCTGACATCTGTTAGAGATGCACTTTAAATTATTATTGCACTTCTTTGATGTTATGTATTTGTACCCATGTGCCATGGCACTCATATGGAGGCCATATTGGTCCAAAGGACTGAACTCAGGACATCAGGCTTGGTAGCACCTTCACGTGCAGAGCCACCTTGACAGCCCTCTAAATTGGAACTCTTGGGTGTGAACCCATTGAACTGCATCAGAACTGTGAGGAGGAGCCTGCTACCCCACCTGGGCCATCTCCTAACACGCACACGAGCCACTCTTCTATAGCAGAGGTTGGTCCATCTCTCTTTTTAATGAAAAGGGCCACATGGCAAATATAGGCTTTAAAATCTATACACAAATGTTCTTTTGTGCAACTGCTCTACTGTGACATGATAACAGCAAGGCTGTAAGGAACAGCACAAGCTGTAAGGAAGTGGGTGTGGTTCTGTCTCAGTCTCACTTTGTATAAAACAAGAGGACAGCCAGGACTTGACCATAAGCAACCATTTGCCAATTCCTGGTCTTGGGTAAAAACTAAAAGAAGAGTAAATGTATACATAAAAGAGAGAGAAAAATTATAGAAACACTGGATCAAGTGAAGTATGGAAGGATTTAGAAATTTAAAAATAGATATAATAGGAAATAATTTATATTGTTGTGTTAAATATGTGAATTCAACTTCCTGTATGCTGAAGTACCAAGAATCATTTTTGCATTTTAAAATAATCTAACATGCATTATTCTTTGAAGCAGTAAACTTCAACATTGAACTTTTTTTTCATTCCATTGCCCACTAACATGAGATCAATTAGGCACAAATAGGCACTGAACACATCTGTCTCTTTGACCCACTTAGAAAAAGTGAATTTTTAAAAATAATTTCTTTTTAGGGAAGGGTGTAATTCAACGTTTTTCTTGTGTTTAAACTATATCAATAAAGAGACTCGAAACACGTCTTAGCAGTTAAGAGCACAGACTGATCTTTCAGAGGACCAGGGCTTAGTTCCCAGCACTCACATGAAGGCTTACAGCTGTCTGTAACTGCAGTTCCAGGGGGATCTGACGTCCTCTTCTGGCATCTTCAGGCACTGAGCACATGAGATACCCAGACACACATGCAGGCAAAACACCCATACACATACAATAAAAATAAATCTTAAAAACAAAACAAAAACCACATTAAAGGGCTGGACAAACGGCCCTTTAGGTGCTTATTGCTTTTGCACAGGACCCAAGTTCAGTTCCCAGTCCCAACATTAGGCAGCTCACAACTACCTGTAAGTCCAGAGACTCCAAATCACTCTTTTCGCCTTCACTGGCAGCTGCACTCATGTGCACATACCTACACACAGACATGCACTATACATGAAATTAAAGTAAAAATCTTTTTAAAAATTACATCAAATTATTCTATTATAGTGTTATTTAATATATAAAAATAAAAGTTTCTAAATCTGCCGGTATTTCCCTTAAATTTAAATGACTAAACTATATAAGCATAGGCTACCAGAATGAATTCTGTTAACTGAGATATGTGATGAAATGTAAAGCTGAAAAGTCAGACTGTGAAGGAGACCACACAAGGACAAGTGTGTGTGTGTG